>NC_051170.1:35638610-35838610 GCF_013339725.1 Rhipicephalus microplus
GTAGCCAACTACAGGCCTATTTCCTTAACGTGTACGTCATGTAAGCTATTGGAACACATAGTCACACATTACATCACCACATTTCTTGAAGAAGACAGCTTCTCATAGCCATCACAGCACTGGATTTAGAAAAAAAATTATCGATCACATGTAGCGCAAACTAGTCACAACTCATGAGTACACGTCGTCGCTTGATACGGGGAATCAAATTGATGCTATTTTGTTTAGATTTCATTAAGGTGACTGATTTTGTCTTGCATACGAAACTCATTTCTGAATTGCATAATCTAGACCTACCTGTTAACCTAATTGACTGGATTCATTCTTACCAACGTAATCGCAAGCAGTGTGCGAAAGTAAATGACTGCATGTCTGGTATTCTACAAGTATCCTTTGTTGTCCCTCAAGCCAGAGTTTGGGGACCTGTTCTCTGTTTGGTGTACATAAATACATTGTTAACTCTATAGACACATCGCTAGTACACATAAAGCTTCTTGGAGATCGCAGCATACTTTTAAAAACAATAGCTCCTCCGGGTGTCTAGAAACACCCGCAATCCAACCTGTGTGCCATTTCTAAGTAGTGTGAATAATTGTCAATGAAATTAAATGGTGCTAAGTCAGTTGCCATGCACATTACAAATAAAAAACGCTATTTTATAGATATCTATCATCCTAACAACTCTCCTTTCCCTGAGGTTGCACAATATAAATACCTAATTTTACAATTACGACCCGCTTAGCATGGTCAAGGCACATTAATAAGACATGCTCATCTGCTTCTAGAAAGTTTGGTTTTTTTAGGCATAGATTAAAAACAGCACCATCAGAAATCACACTATTGGACTAAAATGCTTTTATAACACTGAAGTTGGACTATGGTAGTGTGGTTGTGGCCCACATCTAATTAAAGATATTAGAAAACTTATGATGGTGCAGCGTAAAGCAGTTCCCCTTATTTTTAATGCTTACCAGAGAAACGACCCACCAACATGATGATGACCATTAATAACATCCCTACTTTACCATACCGAAGGGCAGCTGCCCTGCTCAAATTTCTACACTCGCTTTAGTTTCATTAATTCAACATTTATCCAGAAACTTACCTAAGAATTTGAACTTCAAGACAAACTAGGCGTACACGCGCTTACACTCTTGAATATTACTTCGCACGTACAAATTTTTTATGAATTTTTTCTTACCTCGGACCATCAATGAGTGGAACGATTTACCTTTTGAAGTGTTCTGTGATAATTATAAACTGGATGTTGACAACCATCTATTTTTCTTTTCTTAACAATACAACGCAAGCTCTCGACTCTCTCACAGTGCGCTTTATTTACATTCTGTACATGCGATTTCCATTATCTTGCTGTCACCTTCATTTATTTTTTTGTTCTGTGTTCAGCTTCCTTATGACGTTTTTATTGCTTGAAATTTCTTTGTATTAGAGTTCAACTGTGAAATATTTTTTATTATGCCCCCCTGCTTGGTCTCACACCGCAGCTATTGTAACTAAATAAGCAAAAATAAAAATATATATTTTAAGCTATAAAACTCTCATTGCGTGTACAGCAAGAGCAGCAGCATCTGCTCCAAGACCCCTAGCTGTGCGCCCGTCTAGCAAAAGCTTGTCCTATTGTTTAATTACAACTCTGACGAAGTGCGCCTTCGTTACAAAATGCTTCATCGGCAGGCAGCCTGACTACCACGCAGTTTCGTTACCAACTGCTGCACAAAATGATGCTACCAGACCACAGGGTCTGCGTGCTTTGATTGATATGTGGGGTTTAACGTCCCAAAACCACTATATGATTATGAGAGACGCCGTAGTGGAGGGCTCCGGAAATTTAGACCACCTGGGGTTCTTTAACGTGCACCCAAATCTGAGTACACGGGCCTACAACATTTCCGCCTCCATCGGAAATGCAGCCGCCGCAGCCGGGATTCGAACCCGCGCCCTGCGGGTCAGCAGCCGAGTACCTTAGCCACTAGACCACCGCGGCGGGGCGTCTGCGTGCTAAACAAGCGATGGAGGTTTGCAGTACAACCTCTGCCTGTGTTGGCGTCGCAAGAAGAGAGGAGGGTACGTGCATGCGCAGTGGGTGTGTCAACCACGTTTCTTTATATATATATAAATATATATATATATATATATATATATATAGAGAGAGAGAGAGAGAGAGAGAGAGTTCGGACACGTGTGAGTCATGGTATATTTCATAAATTGGGGTCACCAATGTTATTCACAAAAACTGACTTCTTACACATTTTTAGTAGGACAAAACTTCAGCCAGTTACGATTTTTAGCATTTCAACTCCCTATTCCCCTACCCCAGTGCAGGGAAGCATACCGGATCCTGGCATCGTGTTAACCTTCCTGCCTTTCTTTTTTTCTCGTTTCTCTTTCTCTCTCTCTCTCTCTTTCGTAACTGCTGGACACTCGCAAATCATAAAGACCTCTGGCGAACGGAAATCTTGGCGTATTTGACATATTATTTCTGTATTGTGCTTATTCCGTCATCGCCGCAAACATAAACAGAAAGGACCGTGTGCATGACGGGCATTCAGTTCAATCTCGTCACTGCTGACCGGACGTCGTTGGCAACAGATGACGTACCTGGCCGAAAACAAAGTATTTTACTTCGATATCATTATCGGGTGTACCAAAAAAAAAGAATGTGCATTACCGACCACCCTGTTTTTGACTAATTATCTTTTGACTGATTAAAAATGCCTTCCACCATGTATCCTTTCGCTAGACGGCGTTTCGGTAGACCCCGAATAGGACTAGTCATTCATATGCTTTTATACTATTATGTATCCCTTGAAAAAAGTTCTAAGCTCGTCTTTTTCATGTATCTTTTTTTTTTCTGGTTCATACAGCGAATGCATAAACTATCAAAGCCGAAGAATGGGGCGTTCTGAAAACTCTGATTGAAACTGTCAAAACAAAGCTTTAACTTTCTCCTGAGGCAGCGTAATGAATTCCGGATAACATGGCACAGTACGTACATTAGCGACGAGCTTCGAAGATGTATGCTCATAGAGGAAGCTCCGAAGAAGAAAAACACAACACGGCCTCGGTTTTCCTCTGTGCAGGCTGAGTTGCTTGCGAGCGTTAGCTTTATTTGGGCGACAAGCGAGCATTCATTGGCATATCGATTGTGCCTCGTTTTGAGATGAACAACAATAGCACGAGACAGGCGTTATTCTTCTGCCGGATTGCCGGATGAACGCAGTGTTTCCAGCGTCTTACGCTTCGTCGTTCTTCTGTTACCAAATTAACTAGTCTGTGCCCATGATCCCATTTCTTTGATAAAAGAATGTATATAGTGCAGGTGCTGCTAACGTCCGCAAGAAGCGCAGGATAATTACTTAGGCAAGCATGTTAAGTGCTAAGCGCCGCTACTTGTCTTCGACTGACCAGCAAAATTTGAGTCGGCGTGTGTAAAGGGTGGACAGCTATTGGGAAGTGCGTTCGCTTGCAAGCTGACTTCTTCTATAGTTCGGCTGAATCAATACTGACAACAGATATAGAATCGATTTTTGCCTTGTTGCTTCTGTATAGCCCCTTCACTGGACACTGAATGTAAACTCCATGCAACGTATCTTTTAATAAGGGGTCATCGCCTACACTATAGCTTTTTTTTCTTTCATTTCTCGTTATATAACTTGTTTTGAGTATGCCGCTTTAATTATCTCGTATTTATCTAGCTATAGGTTTTCCTTCGTGAGTGCATAGCCTAATTCTTAAGTATGAAAGAGCTAGGAAGAGAAGACAGAAATGTTTTAAGGCATGGTGATTTGCTTCTAAGTGATTACAAGTATTTTGAAATTCTCAAGATATAAACCCTTTTAAAACATACGGCGGAAGGTATTCAGTAGCCTCACGTGTTTACGCTGCCTGAAGTTGCGACGGTTTCTTTCGAAATCGAGGGAACTTGCTTGCATTTCACTGTTATACGTGGTTAATGTAGTAAAAATGGCTTTTTATCAGTTAACTAATGATGGGTTCTAATAGGTTCTCATGTGTTTCAGGTGTTTCGTCTAGAATAACGAACACTACTCTACTTCTTATTCCTATGAAAGCAACACTCCACATTCATTAACCTTGATTTTTTAAATGCAAATCATTTCATAGGCGAACTTCGGTGACGTTAAGCGTATCTATCTATCTATTATCTATCTATCTATTACCTATCTATCTATCTATCTATCTATCTATCTCTATCTATCTATCTATCGTATCTATCTATCTATCTATCTATCTATCTATCTACCCGCTTACGTTTGGGTGCTCTTTCCTTAACTTGGCGTGAACCAAAATTAGCATGAGAGGGTGAGATGGTTTGACGAATATGACGCACTGGTCAATACATGAATAATGTCACGATTCCGTCGCGTACTTCGTAAACACTTCCCGCCAGACAGGGGCACATACCCACAGGCGGGTATGTGCCACTGGTATGCGGGTATGTGCCACAGGTGAGACACACTTAGTATACTTGCAGGAACAACGAGAACACACATGGGCAATTTCAACGCGCGAGAGTTAAGAAATACCCGACATCGGTAGCGTCGACGAGACGAATGCAAAAAATAAATGTCAGGGTCCCAGCTGGAATTGAACCAAAGCATTCTGCGACGCAATTCAGCATTTTACCACAGAGCTACGCAAGCTCTCGGAACTACTTTTCAAATAGACGCTAATCTTCGGGAAGCGTCAATAGTGGTTGCAGTGCTCTGTACCTAATTTTATAAGTAATTCATATGTTCTCCTTTGATACAACCGTCCCGTCGGGTTAACGTCAATCGTAGTTAGTTGCCATGCGCCTCAGTCACGTACACACATTTGGCTAAGGATCAGCCAGCTTCCCTCCGAAAATCTAACGCACTCCAACAAGTGGCGCTGGTTAACACTCCCAGCGTTACACTAAGCATACTTGAATACCCAAATGAGTAAATAGTAACGATTATTGAGGTTTCACGTTCCAAAACTATGATATTGTCACGTCACTCCAGGGGGTGTCGACAAGATTTACTGACGTCTGAGCAACAGGGCTCTAACCAAGCGCGTCGGTTGGGCTTGTTTGCCAGAGCGAGGGCCCACGTGCACTTCTTTCTTTTCTGTGGTGTGGGCCTTCACCTTGGCATACGACCCACTACTAGAAAGAGGTGGCAATATTCCCCCTCAACAACAAAAAAAGAGCATCGTCCCGATGCTGCAAAGTTATTGAAAAAAAACCAAAACAAAGTAGTTTGAACAATGAAAAAGGGCACCAATAATGAAATGTTAGACGCGATAAGTTCACCAATGATGAGGCAATTGTCGGAGCACAAATAAAAAACACACAGGAAAAGTGGTCTTTTAGGAACGCGCAAAATAGGGCTTCATGCGCACCACGTGAACTATGTCAGAGGTCGGTTGTTTTCGTTGTACCCATCGTGACGACGTAGCGTCCGGAACCACTTCGTAGTTTACGTCGCTCACGCGGCGTAATACTTTATACGGACCGAAGTATCTGCTGAGCAACTTTTCGGAGAGGCCACGGAGTCGAACAGGGGTCCAAATCCAAACTTGGTCTCCCGGTCTGTAAGATACGTCATTGTGACGCATATTGTAACGTCGTGCATCAACCTGTTGCTGCTGACCAATGTGTAGCCGGGCGAGCTGGCGAGTTTCCTCGGCACGCTCTGCAAATTCTTCTGCGTCAGTTGTTAATTGATCGGCGCCTTCACAAGGAAGCATCGCATCCAGCATCGTCTGAACTTCGCGGCCGTAGAGAAGGTGGAACGGTGTAAATCGGGTTGTTTCTTGAACGGCGGTGTTATAAGCGAACGTCACATAAGGCAAAATGCGATCCCATGTTTTGTGTTGGACGTCGATGTACATGGAGATCATGTTTGTGACTGTCTTATTTAGTCGCTCGGTTAAGCCATTGCTCTGCGGATGGTAAGCAGTCGTCGTTCGATGCCTAGTGTTACTTAGTCGAAAAACTTCATCAATAAGTTGTGCAGTGAACGCTGTTCCTCTGTCGGTTATCACTGTAGATGGAGCACCGTGGCGCAGAACAATGTGGCACATGAAGAACTGTGCTACCTCAGAAGCCGTGGCTCGTGGTATCGCCTGTGTCTCAGCATAGCGGGTCAAATAGTCAGTTGCAACAATGACCCATTTGTTGCCGTCAGACGATAAAGGAAATGGGCCGAGAATGTCCATGCCAACTTGGTCAAATGGCTTGACGGGTGGATCAATTGGCTGAAGTAATCCAGCCGGCTTGCTTGGTGGCGACTTTCGACGCTGGCATTCACGACAGCTTTTAACGTACTGCTTCACGCTTGCAGAAAGTCCGGGCCAGTAGTACGCCTCACTTACTCTGGCGAGCGTTCGCGAGTAACCTAGATGACCAGATGTGGGCTCGTCATGACACGCAGAGAGGACTTCATCCCGCATGTCCTTCGGAACGACGAGGAGGTAAGCGCGGCTCGTAGGACGGGCGTTTTTTTTTGTACAGGACATTATCTCGGAGGCAGAAAGATGTCACGACGCGAGATAGATGGCGAGGTATAACGGCGCTATGGCCCTCCAGATAGTCGATGAGCGGTCGAATCTCTTCATCCTCTCGCTGGCGTCTGCTCAAGTCAGATGAGCTAAGGGCGCCCAGGAAACCGTCATCGTCCTCTTCTTCTTGATTGACTAAAGGTATGGGTGCACGTGACAGCGTATCAGCGTCTTCATGCTTCCGTCCAGGCTTATATACGATGGTAACATCAAATTCCTGTAGACGCAAGCTCCATCGGGCCAGTCGTCCAGAGGGATCACGAATGTTTACCAACCAGCAGAGGGCGTGGTGGTCCGTCACCACTTTAAATGGACGACCATAGAGGTACGGGTGAAACTTGGTGATCGCCCACACTACTGCGAGACACTCTTTCTCTGTGGTCGTGTAATTCACCTCGGTACGGGACAGTGAGCGGCTGGCATAGGCTATGACTCGTTCTTTGCCGTGTTGATGCTGGACGAGCACTGCGCCGAGGCCGATGTTACTGGCGTCAGTGTGCACCTCTGTGTCAGCATCTTCGTCAAAATGCGCAAGAACAGGGGCTGATTGCATCCGCTGTCGTAGCTCGACAAAAGCAGCCTGTTGTTCGGTAGCCCATACAAACGGTGTGTCGTCGCGTGTAAGGCGAGTCAAGGGTTCCGCTATCTTCGAAAACCCTCTAATAAATCGTCGATAGTAGGCGCACAAACCCAGAAAGCGCCGAACAGTCTTTTTGTCTGTAGGATGCGGAAACGCGGCTACAGCGGCAAGTTTGTCGGGGTCGGGTCGTACTCCATTCGCATTGACTACATGGCCAAGGAATTTGAGCTCTTCATAACCAAAGTGACACTTCTGCGGTTTGAGTGTAAGATCTGCTGATTGAATAGCCTGTAGCACACTCCTGAGGCGGTGAAGGTGTTGCTGGAAGGTTTCAGAAAAAATGACAACATCATCAAGGTATACGAGACAAGTTTGCCACTTCAGACCAGTAAGCACAGTGTCCATCATTCGCTGGAAGGTTGCGGGCGCTGAGCACAAACCAAAAGGAAGGACTCGAAATTCATACAGGCCATCAGGGGTCACAAATGCCGTTTTCTCGCGGTCTCGCTCGTCAACCTCAATCTGCCAGTACCCGCTTTTTAAATCCAAAGAGGAAAAATAGTGGGCGTGGCGTAATCTGTCTAACGAGTCGTCGATGCGTGGCAGCGGGTACACGTCCTTTTTAGTCACGCTGTTCAGCTTCCGGTAATCGACGCAAAAACGTAGCGTTCCGTCTTTCTTCTTGACTAGGACGACCGGAGAGGACCACGCACTGTTGGAAGGCTCGATGATGCCGTCGTCAAGCATTTCTCGAACTTGCGTACGAATGGCTTCTCGTTCCTTCGCTGACACACGGTAAGGCTGTTGGTGTACTGGGCGGGCGTCGTCGTAAGTGATGATTCTGTGCCTAGTGATCGAAGTCTGGCGCACCTTAGAGGAAGCAGCGAAGCATGACTTGAATTCAAGCAAGAGTTTCCGCAGTGCTGTCTGGTTTTCTGGTGTGAGGTTAGAATTAATATCGATATTGTTTAGAGACGTATCGGCGGCCTCCACTGCTTCCGACGAGAAGCAGATGGGAATGGTTCCTAATTCATCTGCAAACGCTAACGAAGTGCCACGGAAAAGGTGTCGGTGTTCGTTGCTGAAATTTGTAACGAGCAGTTGAGATCGGCCATCACGTAGCTGTATGATACTCCTAGCCACACAAACACCTTGAGTCAGCAGGTGTTCAAAATTACTTTCTGCAATCGCTTCACCATTTCGCAATCCACAGCATGTGACGTCGACAATAACACTGGCTCTTGGAGGAAGCGTTATACATTCAGCAGAAACACGAAGAACGTCGGTACGTTGTTGGTCGTCCTGCTTGTCGATTGCTCGGTCGGCTGAGAAGGTGATGCGATTCTCTTGAAGATCAATGACAGCTCCATATTCGTGCAGGAAGTCAACACCAAGAATAACGTCGCGTGAACATTCACAGAGCACAAGGAAACTTCCTACAAAAGTATAACCGCAGACCCGAACTCTACTCGTGCAGGTTCCAAGCGGAGAGACGGTGTGGCCACCAGCCGTTCGAATCACGGAGCCATGCCAGGGCGTGATTACCTTCTTTAGTTGTCTGGTCATTTTCCCGCTTAGTATCGAATAGTCAGCCCCGGTATCAACTAAAGCACCTACTGCATAGCCATCTATCAGCACCGGTATATCCAGAGAAAGCCGCACATATCGCTCAGTCGAATCTACACCCTTTACTGTTAGCGTCGATCGGAGGTCTTCAGCACGTCGACTGCCAGCGACCTCACCTCCAAGGGTCGCTTGCGTTAGTTTTCCCGGCGGGGACTGGAGAACCGTGCGCCAGCATGGCGCTGTGGCGAAGATGAAAAGCGCCTCGGCGACGGTGAGCGCGACTGCCGTCCAGAAGGCGGTGGCATGCGCTGTTGAGCCAGGTAGTCCTCAATGTCCCGGGGTCGCTGGCCATACCGAGGAGGCGCTGAATATACTGAAAATCCGCGCAGTCCGAGGCGCCGGTATGGACACTGGCGGTACAAATGGTCCGCTTCACCGCAGTGGAAGCACAAAGGTCGGCGATCAGGAGTGCGCCAAACATCAGATTTCCGAGGCGAAGCACGTCTGTCGTCAAGGTAGTGTGCTGGTTGTTCCGCAAGATGCACAGGGCTGGCGTAAACGAGGGGTGGCGGTGTGCGTGTGTTCTCGTAGTACCGTAGAGGCTGCGCCGACTGAAGTGAAACCGTAGGAGGTGCCTGAACAAACAGCGGAGAAGAGGAAGCTTGGCGTTTCAAGGCTTCTGCATAGGTTGGACGGTGGTAGTCAGCCGGGGCGGGTGTGGCGTTATTCAGACTCACAGGGTCACGAAGGGCATGATGCAGCTCGTCCTTGACGATGCTTGCAATAGAACTCACCGTAGGTAGTGGTGGTGTGGCAGCCTTTTGCAGCTCCTCGCGTACTATGGAGCGGATAAGGTCGCGCAGACACTCGGTGTTGCTCCCAATATTCGTTAGAACTTGAGCAGTGGACGTGTTCACTTGCCGCTCATACAGGGTGGATCGATGCTGAAGCATCTTTTCCATCGTGACAGCTTCAGACAAAAACTCGGCGACCGTGTTCGGAGGGCTCCGTACAAGACCAGCGAAAAGCTGCTCTTTAACTCCCCGCATCAGGTGACTCACCTTCTTTTCTTCTGTCATACTCTGATCGGCTCGTCGGAACAGGCGCGTCATATCTTCCACATAGGTCATGACAGTTTCATTGGGCATCTGGATGCGGGCCTGGATCGCTCGTTCCGCTCGTTCATGGCGATCAGCACTTCTGTAAGTATCCAACAGCCGGCGGCGGAATTCGGGCCACGATGTCATCTGTTCCTCGTGATTCATGTACCAGGTACGTGCTCCATCCTCTAAATAGAAGTACACACGTCGTAGTTTGGCCGCGTCGTTCCAGTCGTTCAAAGCAGCCACGCGCTCGAAGTCGACCAACCAGTCCTCGACGTCTTCGAGCTCGGTGCCATGAAACGGTGTCGGAACCTGCGGACTTTCGAGGGTGTACCGAGTCACCGGGGGGTTTTCCGTACCTGTTAGAGTGGTTTGAACGGACGTGCTCATCATACTGGTGTGAACTGTAGGGTCAACTTCGGGAGGCAATCCCCTGATCCTGCGGCTTGTCCGATGAACGGGAGTGTTGACTCGAACTGGGCTTGTGGTGCCGCTTCCAGGAGGGGTCTGCAACATCCGTGAGGGGCCTACCCAGCACCTCCACCAGTTGTCACGTCACTCCAGGGGGTGTCGACAAGATTTACTGACGTCTGAGCAACAGGGCTCTAACCAAGCGCGTCGGTTGGGCTTGTTTGCCAGAGCGAGGGCCCACGTGCACTTCTTTCTTCTCTGTGGTGTGGGCCTTCACCTGGTTGGTGTGGGCCTTCACCTTCGGCATGACATGGTTGGGATATCCATATCAATATGCATAGCCATACAGAAATTCATATATCCATATCTATGCGTATATTCATATTCATATGGATATGGATATCTATATTGATATCCATATCACTATCCATATGTACATCTTAACACCTTTAGTGAATTGTGATTAATAAACTTTGTGTATACTGTACACACGTCTTGCCACGTCTCCCTGCGTGCTCTGTTTGCATGATTTCTTTCTTCCTGTGGGACGACACAGTCAAGCTGACTGGTGCGAAGCCAGTACATGCTTGAAGTCTTTTATTTGTTTCGTTGTTTACGGCATCATTATATCACTGCGACATGCTTTAACACCAGCGCCCCTCTAATGAAACACCATCTTTACGCAACAGTCTCCCGAGAAAAAAAAGACGAAAAAAATAATATCATCAGTTTCGTACGACTTTTGAGCTCTTCCACGCAGCCAGCGTGCACTCGCATGCCTGCTGGGCGGAATGCACGCCTGCATCCCTTCATGCTCCTTCGCGACGGGAAGGGCGTTTCCTCTGTGCTTGAACGAGCAACCAACAGCAGCCCTCGCACGCTGGGTGATGCTATTGCATGCGCCTTCCAATCGACAAAGACTGGCCGGCTCATTTGGAGAAATGTGGAGACCTTTAGGCCCCTCTTTCGCCTAGTCACGCGACACACTTCACATTCACTAATACTAAAAACTGAGAACCGTGCCTGAGCGCAGATTCGTCATATGTAACAACAGTACATTTCACCGCTTCCGGTGACAACACATTGGCCACTGGACCGAAACTATCCACCATGGCTGCTTTAGCTACCAACTATTGAAGCGTCTATAGAAGGAATTCACAGCGAACATGAAGTACCAATCGTTACTGCACTGCAGTTGGCCTCACATCGCCTGTTCGACAGGTACCAAGGTTACACTCATGTGTACACTGACGGCTCAGTCACCAAAGAGACTGCTGCATCAGCATTTTTAATTCCGGAGTTACGTGAAGAATATTAATGTCGGCTGGGCCATCTTTCCTCTTCAACTACATTGGAGCTCGTAGCAATCTTGCTGGCCATATGCTTTATTAAAGAATCAGCAATGCCGAGAGTATGAAGTGGCAGCAGCAAGCGCATGACTGAGTTGACTAGCGTAACATGGGAGGAGCCATTTCCTGCAGTGGGCGTAGTCAGGCTTATGGTGATGATGATGATGATGATGATGATGATGATGATGATGATGATGATGATGATGATGATGATGATGATGATGATGATGATGATGATGATGATGATGATGATGATGATGATGATGGTAGTGGTGGTGGTGGTGATAATGACGCCGAGAAAATTGTTCGTAATCACAGACTCTTAATGGCACTTGCATCTGTGAAAATGCTTCTTCAAGAAATATCGATATGCGTTAGTATACGCGATAATAACAGAACTTTCACAACCTACGAATTCGGATCATCAAGTGAAATTTCCGGGGGTTCTTAGTCACTGCGGAATCAAGAGAAAAGAAATGGCAGATGAGTTGACAGAAACCGCTTACGATGCATTGTATGCAAACCCACTGCATTTCTGTGTCTATCTCAATCTGATATAAATGGTATTTTTAAGAAACCTGAAGCGTGAACTATGCTTGTCCGCCTGGTTCTCAGACAAAACAAAGGAATCGATCTTATATGATGTTCATCCTAATCTTGAGGGCCAATCAGATCCTCAACTTCCAAGGCGTATTGAAACTCTCCTACATCGCTTAAGACCCGTAACTGCTTGCACAAAGCACTTCCTATTTCGGATTCAGCGTGAAACGTCGTCAGCATGTTCCTGCGGTCACGAAAACTAGAATATATATTGCCTGTTCATGGAATGTCGAAAACACGACACACACTGACATCGACTCTAACAGGCACTACACAATATAGACTTTGAGTAAACATTTACGTTTGCGTAAAAACTAGGTTCATGGCCATCTAAAATACATCACAAAGCAATGAAAGTGCTGCAATAGTTTTTCAAAGAAACAAACATTTGTTACTGAGCGAATTGGGTTGAAAGCCAGCATGTCCACTATGTGTTTGTTTTACCCAAATGAGAAGTTTTGGACTCACCAATGTAGGACAGTATTATATGTATATACGCTACTTAGTTTGTTAATTCTTTTTTGTGACAATCAAGTGGCAAGGGGTGACCATCGCCAAGTGATGGTGACAACAACACCTTCATTTATTTTCACTCTAGTAATGGAAAGAATAAAATGCGTTTGTACTGTCAATAACCGAATCACCTTCCAACGGAATAATTAGTTTACCCATTTCTTCAAGGTTTCCAGTGAAGCGATTTGATTGTTGTCTTATACATGTAAAACATTCGTTTTTTTTTTCTTGAAGCATCCGAAGGTAGCTAGAGGAAGAGGGCGTAAAATTGAGGCCCCATGATTACAGTATCTTATTTTTTCAGTATATATAGGCTTGTTACCGTTTCCGTTTTTACTGGTTATCATAACTATTGACGATGGTGGCAGAACTGAAAACGGAATCTTGTGGGCTTTGTAAAACAACAACTTTTGCAGATATTTTTGGTCACGTGAGTGTTCTGGTGAAACCACCTAATGAAAGCAATGTGAAAAAGTAATTACCAAGCTGGTGATGTTTTACACCTGAAGTTATGTAAAACGTGCAAGTCCCTGCACAATTGGCATTGTGTACCTTCGCTTAGATTGTGAGCCATAGGTCTTAATCAGCGTTGCTAATCACGTATGCTTCTCTCATAACCATTAAAGCCTAAACGGCAAGAAGTCGGCAGGCAAACAGTAATTCTCGATAATACAGATTGTACGGAACGCCACATTATTACCATAAATATGTGCAGACTCTGTAACCCCTGAACTACATCCTTTTCTGCCAGCCTTATTCGCGAATACAAATCTGCGCAGGCATATTTTTATGACAGAATCATCAACGATTACCCCCACGTGCTCCTGATTGTTTTTTTTGTCCCTCCTCCTTGTCGAATTCACTTCAGCTGAACCTCGTTTCGGTCCTTCATGGTCAGGCGAAGGTCATCAGCTCATCTGCGCTACCAGCAGGCTTATCGTCCTCTTCGATATTCTGTGACTATATTCCTTTCGTCTTGCTTCCTCTCTTTACTAGCTCTGCCATAGAAACAAAACGCTGCACGCAATATGATTACCGGCCACTTCGGCGCAGCCTTCATCATATCCCCCGCTGTTCGCACGTTATCCCGGGGTATGTACAAGCCGAACAAAAAAGAATGATAGAGGTATATACCAACTGCAAGAACAAAAGGAAAAGAATATTGGCCCGTACACGCAACCGCCGTTGTGGTCGGAAATGAAATACTCCTAGCGGCTCCTTGCGCTTTTAGTGCCCCTTCCACATCGCAGCAACAACAATATTCTCCGATCGGCTGCTCACTTGGGGAACCATCACCATCCTTGTTCCGCTACGGTGAACGATCTCGCTAACTCATTTTTTTTTCCTTTTCTTATCGTTAGTATGCCATTGGACACGTCCCATTTTTAGTCTCGTGCCAGCACAGCGGAATTCTCTCGGAAAATAGGTTCTGCGCCTTCGAAGCGGGACTGGAATACCGGCTTCTTGGGCCACGCGGCGCTCCAACACTATTTTCGTTTTCTCGTTTTTTGTACTCTTTTTGTTGACTGCATTTCGGCTTTGGTAAATAACGGAACTTTCAAGCAGTGTATATGTCTTAAGTACTGCAATCTAATAAAAACGCCGACCAAAATAAAATACACAAAAAATTGTTACACAAGGTAACGTAACTTAAATGGGGGTTTTTAATGGGCCCTGAGTCCGCGATTGCGGTGTAATGATGATGATGTCCACCGCCATGGCTCGTACCCACTTAGGGGAATCGCCGTGGAGGCAACGCCATCTTCCTTCTCTATCCGCGCTTCCCTTGTTTTTCCTGGTAGTGATACCCGTATCATTCCTCCCGTCTCAGACGAAGCCCTCTGGGCGAGTCATTCTTGCATCCTTC
This sequence comes from Rhipicephalus microplus, assembly GCF_013339725.1. NCBI lineage: Eukaryota > Metazoa > Arthropoda > Arachnida > Ixodida > Ixodidae > Rhipicephalus > Rhipicephalus microplus. Next base: position 35,653,164 of record NC_051170.1, read on the forward strand.
GAGTAAACGGCTTCAGGCGGGCAACATGCGTCACCTCTGTCTTGCATGAACGTCGGCCACTAGTGGTGACACGTGCAATTTCATAGTTGACCTCGTCGAGACAACGGAGTATCACAAAAGGACCGGCATAGTGTGCCAGTAGCTTTTGGCTCAGGCCACGTCTGCGTATTGGCGTCCACACCCACACTAGACCACCGGTGGCATAGGTTACATGCCTGTATTGACTGTCGTAGCGAGTTTTGAGGGACTCTTGCGCTGCCAGTGTACGTAAGCAGGCAAGTCGACGTGTCTCTTTTACACGACACAAAGTTTCCGCAATTGTTAAATCGTCATGGACGACAAAAGGAAAAATAGTGTCCAGCGTATGTCGAGGTGAACGAGCGTAGAGCAGATAGAAAAGGCTGTAGCCTGTCGTTTCGTGTTTCGACTTGTTGAAGGCATAACGTGACGAATGGTAATACTTCATCCCAGTTTTTGTGGTCGGAGGCGACGTATATTGACAACATGTTGATCAACGTTCGGTTTGTGCACTCAGTGAGGCCGTTAGTTTGCGTATGATACGCAGATCAGTGTCGGAACTTGGAGGCACACAAACTAAGTGATGATTCGACAATATCAGCGGTAAATTGTCGTCCACGGTCACTTATTATCACGCGAGGAGGTCCGTGTCGGAGGATGACTGAATGCAACAGGAACTCCGAAACCTGGACTGCCGTGGCGGAGCATAAGGCAGCCGTCTCGCAGTACCGCGTCAGGTAGTCGGCGCATTCAATTATCCACCGGTACCTTTTGAGGAGCGTGGATATGGTCCCATCAGATCAATGCCGACCTTTTGAAAAGGGGAACCGGGAGGCTTTACAGGTTGCAGGTGACCAACTGGACCCGAGGAGGGCCGCTTGTGGCTCTGGCACTGCGTACAAATGGCCACGTAGTTCTGAATTGTTTTGCTCATTTTCGGCCAATAGAACCGCTCTTTCGTGCGACTAAGTGTTCATGCGGTGCCTAGATAGCCAGAGGTGGGGTCATCATGCGTGAGACGCAGAACAGACGTTTGGAGGGACGCAGGAACAACCAGCAGAAAGCGGGCGCCCGCCGTGGACAAGTTTGTCTGGTAAAGAAGACCATTTCGGACGCAGAATCGGCCTTCGCTTAATAAATTTCTCGCTCCAGGGAAGATAGCTTTTAAGCTTGGGTCATTACGCTGCTCAGCGGTTAAAGTCACGGCATCGGGAAAGCCAGAGGACAGAGAAGCGATAAGGTGGTCAAAGTTATCCGCTTCACAATCTGTCGATGGTAGTGGCATTCTGGAGAGGCAATCCGCATCAGCGTGTAGACGGCCAGTCTTGTATGAGATGGGGAAGACATGTTCTTGCAAACGAATGGTCCATCGTGCGAGGCGGCCGGATGGGTCACGAAGGTTGACCAGCCAACACAGGGAATGGTGATCTGTGACCATAGTGAACGGGCGACCATAGATGTATGAGCGATACCGTTGCACGGCAAAGACTACCGCTAGGCATTCCTGTTCGGTCACTGTGTAGTTGCGTTTCAGCTCCCCACACGGGAGCCTTGTTAACAGTGGAAAAAAAGTTTTGCTGAGATATCGCCATGCGAAGATCCATATAAATCTTCTGTTACTAACCACTGGTATAATAGTGCGAAAAGGTAGTGTGCGGTGCAGTATAGTATGAACAACAGTTTATTGTGTTGTTATTAATACGTGCACGAACACTATGCTTGACAAGAAGGCTTAAAAGGACTGGTTTCATTATATATGTTTCCCTTTTTATTGTAAATTAAACTAAGTTGTAGTAAATCAAGAAACCGGTATCTGGCAGCTTGCAACTTAATTCTCGCAATACTTCTACATAGAGGCAGCAACACCACCAGGTAACAGCAACGTGAAATAGCACATTTCAAGGCTTTTCACAGTGTATGACAATGCAGTGAGAAAACAATAAACAAACTACCATTTATGCATATCTTCGCCTTCTTTTCGAGAAGAACTTCTTTGCAGTGCATACATCAACGACTACTGCACTGTCTGATGCCGTCTTCATAATGGGTCGAATGAGGTGCTGCGAACGAATGAAGGTGCAGTTGTCAAACTTCAAAAGGAAGCCATACATAAATATGTAGCACTCGTGCTCCTTCTCTGCATTCCGCAAGAAATCAGTTTGGTCACCAGCAGTGGCAGTGCAGAAGCTTAGTGATAAAACAGAAGCAATTGTAAGGACGTACCCTGGCGACGTGATAATTACGGCGAAGGTGGTGTGAACTGGACGGACACTCGGGCGAATCCGTCGAGCCCATGTTCATGTTTCAGTAAATATAGCACGCCCATGGTCAACTGCCGATGACCAATATATGCAAACTATATCTTCTAAGTGTGATTTTCTTACGCCGTATATAGTTCCTTAGATTATAGAGCGAAATATTTAGAAACAGGAATTTTCGCGAGTAAAATCATGGGACAGATTTTATAGTATGGCTCACCAGATCCACAGATGCCGCAACTTTCTAGTTTCTAAGGTTCTAGGCCTCAGGGTCTCGGAAGCCAATCCTAGTGGCAACTGGAAGTTGAAGTGTTAGTATAATATAAATTGGCACCATAAGGTTACCAACTCTTCAATAAAGGAAGTTGGGATTTAGGAAAGGAGGGGTTTCATACAGTAACATAGCGAGCTAGCAAAGTCAGTTTGCGTTATTGCGGTACCTATTAAACAAATCCATCGTTCCTTTATTAGTTGTGGCGAAGGACTTCAACTGAGTCAGAGGCGGAGCCGGAAATTTTTTTCAAGGAAGGGGGGGGGGGTCACATTGATTCGGCTGAGGGGGGGGGGATCAGCATTCATCTGTGACATCACCAACGGCGGTAGTTTACACAGATGATGTACGTGTATATCAAGTCATAAGATTCCCCCTCACCCCATGCGCATGGTTTCGAAGAGTGTAAGTAAAAGTACTGTGAGATTGAGTGATTTGTATGTGTGGTTTAACGTCCCAAAACGTCCATATGGTTATGAGAGACGCCGTAGTGAAAGGGATATGTTCAGATAAAGAGATATGTTTCTTGAGATGCGAGGGTAGGCGCAGCAGGCATGGCGTTAGTTGATAATTTGTATCTTAAAATACGTCATTTTTTTCACTCTTTGTGCTCCATTGCATATTAACGGTCTTCCCGTCAATAAAATTTTAGTTGGAAGTCAGTGCTTGTCTCGTCCCTTTCTTGTCTTTTGTGCATTTTTCGCGCTGCTAAAACCCAAGTATGCCATACCAACTAGCCCAGTCAACCGCTCTATTACGTTACATTTCTAGTCAAACGGGCTCTTTTCTCTGTGTTCCTTTACATCCATCCGTGGTGATCACCCTCATCGCCATCGCAACATGTCGCGCTCGCGCCTTTACCTTTTGCATTCGCTCTAAGCAGCTGCCCCCGGAGGTGAAGCTTGTTTTTGGTGGTTTCCAGCCCTCGAAGGGCCATGGCACGAGGGTGTGCAAGATACTCAGGGCGGAATGGCTCCGGCAAGCAAGAATGTACAGGGATGCACTGTTCCTTCCTCTTCTCCATGATCAACATGTCATGCACAAGAAAACAAGATGGCGAGAATACACAGGCCGCATTGACCACGTGGTAGACTATCTTTGGCAAGGTGAATTACGGAGGCTCCGGTCCCAGTTTTCAACGACGCGACGTGGCTCTACTGGTGTCGTTCATACGTACGGTGACATAGCCCTCCCAGACTTCGTCATGAAGACGTTGGGTCTAGGTCCAAAGTTCGCGGTTGAGAAGAGGCGGACACCCACTGAACTTTTGGCCACTGTGCGCCAGGTCGCGAACTGTGCTCCACCAGAAGACACCGACAGATGCGTCTCAGAAGGCCTCGACGTTCTTTTAAGGGGTAAGCCAGCTAACAGTGGTGTACCAGTAGGAAAAGTTGCTGCTTACCTCATAGACAATGCTCTTTGTGTTGTACCTTCGGAAAAAGAGGGAGGGTTTGCTGTGTTACCGAGAGGCCTGTACTTTGAAAAGGCCCACCAAGCAATTTCGTCCGTCTTTCGGGTGTGCGAAGGCATTAATCTCGCTAAAATCAGATCGAGGGCGAAGAATCTGTGCTCCGAGTTAGATTTGCCGGTTCTGGCGCGAGAAATCGGCAAAAGTGACAAGCTGTCCTTAAATATGTTTTTCACAACCAAGACTCACAAAGAAGGAGCACCTTTCCGCACAATCGTTTCGGAAAGGAATTCTTGGCAGTATGAACTAGGGCGGTTTTTGCAAGATAAGTTGAAATTGTTCCCTGTAGAAGACCCCTTCAGAATATTCAACTCTGGAGAAGTCGTCAACTTTCTGAAGCAGCATCCAGGCGCGAGGTTTAGAGCTTTTTCGATTGACATAAAAGACCTTTATTATTCCCTTCCGCACGAAGGTTTGTTAGCATGCATTGAGGAATGCATTGACAGTTTCGGCGCGGTGCCATTTCAGAACACCACGGGTATTTCGTCCAAAGGTTTCTTAGAACTTTTATCTTTGTACATCACATCAACGTTTGTAGAATGGAACGGAAAAACATATATACAGAAAGAAGGTGTCTCAATAGGATCGTCCATAGCTCCTTTTCTAAGTGACTTGCTATTAGCCAAATTTGATAGGGCATTGAATGTGAAGCTTGGTGAACTATCTGTAGTAAAGACCTTTCGGTATGTGGATGATTATCTGTTAATTTTGAGGTGTGATTTAGAGACCTTTCATTCCAAGGTCATGCAGGTGTTGCAAATCTTTCGCGAATGCCTCTATCCACTCGTGGTGACGCACGAGATGCCGGAAAGGGATAGCATCCGCTTTCTTGACCTAAAGATTTCTTTTTCGGAGAACCACACGTGCTGGTGTTACGAGCCTCGCTCGCAGAAGCCTGTTCTTCCGTTCTCGTCTGCGCATAGCAAATTAGTAAAGAGAGGCATTGTTCAATCATGTTTTCACAATGCTTTAGAGAGGTCGTGTCACCACGTCTTAGAAGCTAGTCTCTTGGCACAGTCGGAGCGCCTAGAAAGAGAAGGGTACCCTCGCACTTTGCTCATTTCCGTGGCGGAGGCAATACACAGAAAAAGGAAACGATTGGGCACTGTTTGCAACAGTGATGGCACCACAGCGGAGAAGAGGGAAAAGGTAGCGGTTATTCCGTACATGCATTCTGTGTCACACCGCCTAAAGAAAATAGGACAGCGCCTCAATGTGAAAGTGGTCTTCAGTGCCCCTGATAAGTTGTCCCAGTTGACAAACAGGACCTGCCCCGTAAAGAGTATGAGAAAACGGTGTATGGTGAGGCACAGAACGCAGTTTGTGGACTGCGCGTTAGGCGTCGTTTACAGGACCCCTTTTTCTTGCGGTGCATGTTATGTGGGCCAGACGGGCAGATGCCTTAACGATCGCTTACGGGAACATGCCAATAATGTTCGTGGCGGAAAAGATGGCTTCTTAGCGCAACACGTGAGCACGTGTGGGTGCACTCCGCTGTTTGAAAAAACAACAGTTCTATGCAAGATTAAAGAGGAAAACGTGCGTATAATTTATGAGGCTGCTCAAATGGAGCTTGAAAGCAGCGCATGTGTAAGCAAGCCTTCAGTTGCCCTTTCAGATAAAGAGATATGTTTCTTGAGATGCGAGGGTAGGCGCAGCAGGCATGGCGTTAGTTGATAATTTGTATCTTAAAATACGTCATTTTTTTCACTCTTTGTGCTCCATTGCATATTAACGGTCTTCCCGTCAATAAAATTTTAGTTGGAAGTCAGTGCTTGTCTCGTCCCTTTCTTGTCTTTTGTGCATTTTTCGCGCTGCTAAAACCCAAGTAGTGAAAGGCTTCGGAAATTTCGACCGCCTCGGATTCTTTAACGTGCACCCGAATCTGAGCACACGGGCCTACAGCATTTTTTTCTCCATCAAAAATGCAGCCGCTGTAGCCGTGATTCGATCCCGAGACCTGCGGGTGAGCAGCCAAGTATCTTAGCCACTAGACCATGGCGGCGGGGCAGTACTATGAGAAGTACTCTAAATACATTAAGCGACAGGTAGAGTGACCGTTTGCAGCAACGGCCTCTCGCCGCACCATTGAATATCCAATACGGCCACTCCCATCCAAATCACCCAGTGGAATTGTCGGGGCTTTAAGGCTCACACAAAGCGCGCCAACCTCCGACTTTTCCTTGCAGCATTTCAAAACCTTCCTGCTGTGGTAGCGCTCCTGGAGCCAGGGAGTGCTGCCACGCTCACAAACTATACTACGTTTCAGCAGGACCCTTTATCTTGCATCTGCGTGCACAAAAATTATACGGCCAACCTAGTTGATCTCGACCTTAAGCCAGCTTTTTCGTACGTGATGGTGACACTCCTTCCGCTGCGTAAACAGGACCCGCCACTGCACGTGCTAAACATTTATTGCTCACCGAAACTAAGCAACATTACATTCGCAGACCTTTTTAGCCACGCCTTAAAGGCTGCAGGCAGGGACCCTCTGGTGATCGTGGGTGATTTTAATGCCCCCAGCACACTCTGGGGGTATGCACGTGAAGAGAAACGTGGACGTAGATTAGCGGAACTTATGTCCACGCTGGGCCTAACTCTTCACACCGACCCTGCCTACCCAACTCGCGTGGGTAACTCCGTGACCCGGGACACATGTCCGGACCTTACCCTCACAAAAAACATTCAGTATGCGGATTGGGTCAACACTGAAGAGACCCTCGGCAGCGACCACTGCATACTCAACACTACCATTCGCACCTATCCTTTGGCAAGACCCTACGGAGAGGCAAAATTACCCGATTACACGAAGTTTCGGCAAATATACGCCAATTCGACACCCATTGAGGAGCAAGGATACCATGCTTGGTCCCAGCAACTGGTTTCCTCATTACGCTCCACAGAAACACAAATTAAACTCTCCGAGGCGACTCCCGCGGTGGATAACCATCTCCTTCACCTCTGGGAGGCCCGGCGCAGCCTCGTCCGCCGATGGCGCCGGCAAAAACACAACCGAAAGCTCAAAATTCGCATCGCTGAGCTCACCCAGCGAGCAGCAGAGTACGCGGCCCAGCTCGCTGATTCTAACTGGGTGGACAGTTGCAACACGGCCGCTCGACAAATGTCCAGCCGGAGTACCTGGCGCCTCTTCCGCGCCTTGATTGATCCGACCCAAACTCGAACAGAGACACAAAAGCATCTGCAACGAGCATTTCACAGCTTCGACAGAGACACAGCCAAATTGGCATGTAAACTCCGAGACCAATATCTATGCACACAGCAGGACTCCCGAGGGCCGGTGTACTCGCATGCAGGTACCGAGAACGCGGAGCTGGATCAACTGTTCCAGTTACACGACCTGAAGGCAGCCCTAGCAAAAATGAGGCGAGGAACGGCGCCGGGAAGGGATAAAATCACCGTTAAATTACTTGCCAATCTTCCTGACTCGACCTACACCATGCTCCTTGCCTACATAAATTCCATTTGGATCGGTAAAACAAGCCTACCAATTGAGTGGAAGACCGCCCTGGTCACCTTCATACCCAAAGCGGGCAAAGCCATTAACACGGACAACCTCCGCCCCATCTCCCTTACTTCTTGTGTGGGAAAATTAATGGAGACGATGGTGCGCGACAGGTTGTGCGCGTTCCTGGAGACCAAAAATGCATTTGCAGACACCATGTTCGGGTTCCGCCCGCACCGCTCCGCGCAAGATGTCTTGCTTCAGCTCGACCATGAGATCCTCGATCCAGTCGAGTATCCCCTGGATGACAAAGTTGTGCTCGCTTTGGATCTGAAGGGGGCCTTTGATAACGTGACCCACGAAATTATTCTAACACATCTCTCACAGGTGGATTGCGGCCAAAACACTTTCAACTATATTAAACAATTCCTCACTGACCGACAATCATACATTCGGATTCAGGACATTGAACACGGCCCTTACCGATTAGGCACGAGAGGGACTCCGCAGGGAGCGGTCCTCTCGCCCCTCCTATTCAATGTGGCAATGATGAGACTCCCCGCTCAGCTGGCGAAAGTCGAAGGCATACAGCATGCGCTGTACGCCGACGACATCGCCATATGGGCGTCACACGGCTCGACAGGAGACATGGAGGCAAGCCTGCAGCAAGCTGCGGACATCGTGGATGACTATGCCCGTCGCTGCGGCCTTCAGTGCTCCCCGTCCAAATCGGAATTCGTGCACATACGCCCCTCACCAAAGTGCACCACAAAAATCGACCTCTCCCATCACAGCGGACCAATACCCGAACGCGATGAGATTAGAGTACTGGGGCTTTTTATACACAAAAATCACAGAGCAGACACAACATTGGCCAAATTGCGTAAGGTGGGGGACCAGGTGGGCCGGATGGTCCGCCGGGTTTCCAACAAGCGCGGGGGTTTACGATGCAAAGATGCCTTGCGGCTGGCACATGCATTCGTAACCAGCCGAGTCCTGTACTCGGCTCCATACCTCCACCTACGCAAATCCGACGAGAATGCACTCGAAGTCATTCTCCGCAAAATCTACAAGCGCGCCCTCGACCTTCCTGTCAGCACCTCTAACCAGCGCCTTTTGGGCTTGGGAATGGTGAACACCTTCAAGGAGCTGAGAGAGGCGCACTTGACAAACCAATATACTAGACTCTCTAAAACACCGTCGGGTCGCCGCCTCCTTGCCCGGCTACACATCAATCATTCAATACACACGGAAGAGCGCGTACGGATTCCAGAAGTTTGGCGATACTTCTTGCACGTGCGCCCTCTTCCGGCTAACATGACCCGAGACGACTACAGTGGCCGACGCCTCGCGCGGGCGGAAGCCTTGGCTCGACACTACGGCCACAAATTCGGAGTATTCTACGTGGACGCCTCCGGCCAGCACCACGGTGGTTGGTACACGGCTGCGGTCGTCCACCAAAACACCGTTGTAAACGGACTCACATTCCGTGCACATAACATTACGCACGCGGAGGAGATCGCCATCGCACTAGCCGCCGCAGATCAGGACTCGAGGGTCATCATCACCGACTCAAGGGGTGCCTGTCGCAATATTGAACAGGGATACATTCCGTACCGTGCTTACAAAATTTTGCAGAACAGCAGCTACCTAGGTGTCCCCGCGCACCGAACGATCATATGGGCTCCGGCTCACACGGGCCTCGATGGTAATGAGACGGCCGATGCCGCCGCCCGCGCGCTCACTCTCCGGGCACCATCCTCGTCCCCTACCAATCCGGAACTCGAACCCAATCCCGCCTACACCTTTAAGGAGGTCACACAATTTTACCAATCCGGCCATAACGTCTATCCGAAACCCTGTAAGGGCCTCACGAAGGCGGAGGAGCGAATCCTCCTTCGCCTTTATACTAAAACTCTATTGTGCCCGGCAATCATGAAACACTTTGACCCCGCTTGTACGGGGAAGTGCCCGCATTGTGAGGAAAATTCCTCTGACATTTTCCACATGGTGTGAGCATGCCAAAAAACCCCAAACCTTACCCCACTACCCAACCCTTCGCGGGAGGACTGGGAGGCAGCCCTGCTCGGCTGCTCTGACCTGACGGCCCAACGGGCCCTGGTCGAGCGTGCCCGGGCCGCAGCCAACGCCAATGGGCTCCCGTAAGAGGGAGCTCACCTAGTGTTTGTACGGGGCGGCCCTTTAAGGACCGTTTCCACCCTCCCTGTAAATAACATCTGTGAATAAATGTTTTTCAGCAGCAGCAGCACCATTGAATGGACTATAGTCTTCGAAAACGCATTATTGCGATGACCCACCAGACGGGAAAAGACATTGTTAATCGTTAGTTTCTGCTAAGCGTTGATGGCGCAGTCCTCGTATAAGCGAAGTGTGTTTCACAAGTCAAGGGCGGTTTTGCTTACGACGACGAATAAGAGGTATATGCAGCACGTTTTGTACATTCATTATTACATTTTGGATTTGCTTATTTTGCTGAGCGAACTCTTTACTGCCGATGTCTGTGACTGCATGCCTATGGGAATGATCTATATGCTAAGCCCTAACTGCTCTCATCCTACAATACTATCACTTGCGGCTTGCCTCAAGGAAGCATCTTAGGGCCAGTGCTCTTCAATATCTACTTAAATGATAGTGTCCACATAAAAAACAACGCTACATTTCTACCGTACGCAGATGAAACCGGTCTTTTTTTTTGTTTCTGGAAGAAAATCATCTGAAATTATTGACAGAGCTCAAAACGTACTTTCACATGTGTTGCGGTGGTCTACTGTTAAAGAACTACGAATAAAAGCGAAAAAGAAAAACAAAAGCTGTCTTTTTCAGATCTAGACGTACGGAAATTATTTCTGACGGATTATTAACGTTGGACGGAATGCCTGTGGAAATCGCGGAGAAACATAAAGTTTTAGGCGTCACTTTTTTCCGCTCATATGACATGGTCATGTCATGTTGAATCATTTACCAAATCATTACCCCGTGCTGCTGGTGTTCTGTCACGACGTCGGCATTTTCTTCCGGAAAAAGCTAAGGTGCAGATCTATCACGCTCTGTTTTCCTCGCACATAATTTACTGCCTACTTGTCTAGGGCACCACAACCTTGGGCGACGTAAAAAGAATTAATTTGTTGCAAAAAAGATCACTGCGCTATATTGCCAATGTCCCACGCAGTATGTCCGCAGATTCTCTGTTCCACCGCTATAATTAATCAGAATGAAACATATGTACAACTTTCAACTATTTTATAACTACTTTTTTGCAAGGAAACAATTTCAAACATTTATTAAAGATTTGTCAAACATAAATATACAACACATGGATGTACGGACCTGAAGTGCTGACAGATGGCTCGTTCCTCGTTCTCGCACAAACTATTTCATACACTCCCTTAGATACACATTATCATCATTACTAAATGACAGTAGTGACCCTAACTTTCTTGTATTTTCAAAATGAGAAATGCGTGAATTTTCGTCACTCTTGCATGTGTTTTCATTTTGTATAACACGTCGCCAGGATGGAGTCATTCTGCTTGCGTATTTGCACTTTGTATCATATCATTACAATTTATATCGCGTTCATCAGTATTATTCACGAGCGAAAATTTAGTTATTTAGTTTGCTCGATGTCTGCTTGTGCTACTGCTCTATTTGTATAATAACACTTTTCTAATATTTTGTTCATTTCATCGGCTATAAATGTAAAAGCTTGTATTCAGAAACTGCTTTCATGTATGTGGGCCCTCAGGCATTCTCAAGTGGTTTTTTTTAACCGGTTTTTGCCCGAGGGACCCAACTTGCTGGAAAAAAAAACATGTTGGAAATAAATAAATATATTCTATAAATATGAATCCATGTCAAGCACCCCTGATGCAGTCATAGTTTCTAGTCAACATTGCTTACTTTACTGCGCGTATCCAAGCATGCTTATGATGCACAATAAGTAATATTTTTTGTAAGATATGCTGCACGTTGGCAACACGACATTGCACACATTATTTTTCAGGCAGATTTTCAGTTGCACTGTCACTTTCGATAGCAATGAAATACTCCAATTGTAAAGCTTTATCGTGCAATCAGTGAAGGCAAGGTAATCATTGATGAGAAATATCCACTTTGTCTCAATCGAAAGTGCACGTGCGACCGGACTATAACTACTCACATAAAACCAGCTTGTTCACTGCGTGTGCGCTAAATATTTCAGATACGCGCAAAAAACCCGGAACGTGCTCGTTTTTTTTTTTTTTCATAGCTTTCGTCACTCAGCTCCCCGAAACGATAGCGTTGAGGCAAGGTGTCTTCTGTTGTTTGCAAGCGTGCAGCCGACATTCCCCTTTACGTCAACAGATTCAGATAGGTACCGAATATTTCACCGTGCATTCATGCTTCCAGCACTTACACCACCGCAAACAGGAACAGCCTCGAACCACACGAAATCTTCAGTGATCGGTTCACCAGTGGTGAAGGAAAGAAATCCGGAGTTGCTGAGAGCATAGTGCACCATAGTCCGTTTCTCAAAACGCGTGAACTCCGACGACAACTGCCGGCGCATGCAACACGAGTTTACTTACGCTCTACTGCGCTCCGTCCATGCCTCTCGGTTGTCTGTTTCGGGTAATCTGATGCGGGTCATTGGAATTTCACAGCCGCCATCAACTCCTTCGCGTTCATTCACGTTTGGTATAACATCACAACGCAGCAGAAACTACCAGCCTTCCGTATGTTTGCAATCACAAACTCGAAACTCCTCGCGTGCAGACTAAGATACTGGGCGAGCGCGACCTTGCCGGAACCTGAAGAGAAGCGGAGGAAATGTACACCCGCGAATCTTTCCGCCAGGCGAGAAACGAGCGCTCGTGGCTAAGGCGGAACTTTACAAGCCGACATGTTTTGTCGCTATAGTTCTCGTTTCTTGCATTCGGGGTCACTGCCCGAACACTGCTGAGCTCGTTGCTTCCTAGCAATGTGAAGTCACCTCATCGAAATACGCTGCCTACACGTATTGCTTGGTAGTTCATCTCCTGGGTCGATCAGCGCACTTCTATGAGACTCCATGGTCACGTCGAAACGCCTACGGTATAACGCTCGATGATTATTTCCTAAAAGGTGACGCTGCTCCGAGTGCACACTTGATAAGTAGCGAAAATGAAGATGCCGCTAGTCACAGGTAGGCACCTTCATTGAAGTAACGTGCCAGTGGCTAGCGTTATAGAGCACTTTAGTCTTTCAGTATTTCTGGCCTTTTCTGGACTATTTAATAGACCACTTCAATGAGGCATCAGCACACCTTGAAGACGCTTTGTTCCCTTCTCCCACAGAATATTCTCGAATTTGCCACTTTTCCCACAGCCGAGAAGCTTGCTGACGTGTACTAGAACATTATCTCGACTTCGGCATTTCAAGGGGAGTTAGCAGTACGGACTGCGAAATAGAAGCGAGAGGAGCGAGAAACGCTGAGCATGTCTGCGATGCAAACGGTTGCCGATTGCCCGGAGGTATTCTTATCCAACATGCACCATCCTTTAAAGATTCTGGCAACTCTGCCCTTCTACTCTGGCATTCCAACCTTCAGTCTCTGAGAAAGGTGTCTTGATTTAATCAGCAAAGTGCTTCGTCTATATTCCCTACTCTTTTCATCAGTACGAGGCAAAAAAGAAGGCAAAACTAGGCCTGATGAGGCTCCCAAGGGCAGAATAAAGAAAAGCCACTACGAGCAGCACGTTGCGCGGTGCCTGTGCCATCTAGCGCTGAAGAGAGAAGACACACGGGTTCCTCACAATTACGCGGCAGCTTCAAATGTGTCACGCTTTCAAGAGGCTGCACCCAACTATAGAACTTATTATAAACTGCGGTATCTTTGAAATATTTTAATGACAGCGGAAAGCCGCCCTAAAGCATGTCATGTATCCCAAATGAGCAAAGCTTATTTTCTAATTTTTTAAAGGGCTCGCTTCTTTGTTAGGTACAACTGAACGAATCTAATGTGCCATTATAGTGCAATTTTACCAAGGAAAACATAGAGGACATCAACTGTTGTCTTCAACTGTATACTTCAATTAATATGGCGAGAAAGAAAAAATATCGACGACAAAACACCCCAGGATCCTTCGACCACTATATTTAGTTCCATTTCAATCATACAAATGCACTTAAATTCACGCCATATTTATTCCACGCCAGCTAAATAAAAATAACGTCTTCTGTGCTTTCCTTGATCCAATTTTTTGTTGGATTCATGTAGTTTTGTCTTGTATTGTGGACACTCATTCACGTGAACCAATACGCCATATTGTTATTCCGTTGTCTTACTAAATATACTCTAAGAAAAAGTCTTCCAGCTCTTTCTTGTTGGGGAGGGGGAGGGGGGAATTCTGACTTGGCACGTGTATAGATCTTTTTAAGGAGACACGCGAGCTTTCTTCGTAGACGAATATACTCTCTTCGAAGAGTCGTGTGACCCAGAAAAAAGTTTAAGCGCCTCTGTTAAGAGAGTCTCATAAAGTGGCGTCCGCTGTTAGAGTCAACATGACTCAGCGTGGCCGCGCTCCGCACCGCGCCAGTGTGCCAGCGCGGCCGCGCATCAAAACATTGCGACGCTTGCGCACACGGACACGCGAAAGATGCTTTCCATCGTCCGCTACATCGCCTGAGTGCGCCATTCCGTAGTGGACAAACGCCGGTTTCGCTTGCCTGTAAAACAACAAGAGCGGCACGCTCATGTACGTCTGCGCCCCTTTGGTTCGATGCGCGGCCGCGCCGGCTGCACTGGCGCTCCGCAGAGCGCTGCCACGCTGAGGCGTTCATTGTGGCTTAGAGTGCGAAATACCCGCCCATAGACAAGAAGTGGACACGGTGCAGTGCTGTTCCACGTGCACTCCTTGTCTATGTCCGGGTGTTTCGCGCTTTAAGCCACAGTGAATCTTCACCGACTAGCCCTGTTTTTAATCACGCTGAACCGTGTTCACCCTAATAGTGGACGGCACTGTACGTGCCGAGTCACATCGCTCGAAAAAAAAAAAAAGAGTCGAAGAATCTTTGTTTTTCTTAGTGTTCGTAGCCGACCTCCTAAGAGAATGGCACCAACTCGCGTTTGCCAGTTCAATAGGGAATGTGATACCACGCACGCAAGTTTGGAGATGGTGAAATCGGTTGGTCGAAAATAACTCAAGGTTTAAGTAGTTCTTTCACTATATAAACGACAAAAAGCATTGACCAAAAACTATTGCACTGATTACATTGACGAGATTATGTTTGGTCACTAGTACAGCAACTAGTCATTAAATGACAGTTCGTGTAAAACAGCCGTAAAGTTTTTAGATTCAATAATCAATAGTAAGGCGGGCGATAAAATATTTGCAGCTCTGCCCCAATTGTGGTACGACACTTGAAGTATATTGTGGGAGATAATTACACTTCTCGAAGGCGGTACGGTTAGTTTTATGAAATCTTTGTTGTGTTTACTTTTTGCTCCTAAGTAATGGTGCAGTCACTTGTCAACCATACAGAAATTATTTGCAATGAAACATTGCCTGCTTGTTCAGTCATCGTGTCAAACATACTCTTCCATTAGTTTTATTGTAACCGTTGTTTCCTGATTGGTGCATTAAAACAATCGGACGGAATAATTCTGGATGCGCTTGACATATACTTAATGTCCTTGTCATCCCGGTTTTGAAAACAACCTCGTTCATTTACTTCAGATGTCACTCTGGAAACGCGGTTTTATAACGGATGTTTCAGCTTTGAGACTCTCGGCACCATTCACTGTGATCACACTCGGTGAAGTGCAACCCAAGCTCTTTCGTAGCCCTTACTGAAGTACAGCTGCTAATTAAGTGTTATGAGCGTTCAATGGAAAACAAATTGTAGTATACTTTAGAAAATTAGTTTTACTGCGCTCATATCTACTGACTAGTAGTTCATGCACCACCATCGCGAATGTATTGGCAGCATTAAATTACTTCTGCTCGTACTTTAAAACAATTATTTTTAGGGAAAGAGGAATTTGCAAAAGAAGTTATATTTGCTCGTTTATTGTTGAATCATTGTAGGATAAAGATGCGTGTGAGACGAGAGAATACGATCTCCCCAATGCTATTTACCGTATGCCCATAGGAAGTTTTCTGAGGTCTAGAATGGGATGAGTTAAAATGAGAGTTAATGGATAGTACCTTACAGACCTGCCCTTTGTCCATGATATTGCATTGCTTATTAACTCAAGGGCGAATTTCATTTCATGATTATACTTGATTAGACAAGGAGCGCAAAAATATAGGCCTTAAAATTAATCTGCAGAAAAGGAAAGTTGTGCACAACAACCTCGGAAAAAAACCGCGCTTCGAGGTAGGTAGTAGTGCCCTTGAAGTTGTGAAAGAGTTCGTCTACCTAGGACAAGTATTAAGCGCGGAGCCGAACCACGAGATGGAAGTAACTAGAAGAATAGGAATTTGGTGGAGCACATTCGGCAAGCTTTTTAAAATCATGACTGGTAGATTGCCACTATCACTCAAGAGGAAGGTATATAACAGCTGCGTCTTACCGGTACTTACCTACGCAGCAGAAATCTTGAAGATTGCAAAAAGGGCTCAGCTTAAATTGAGGACGACTCAGCTAGTGATGAAAAGGAAAATTATAGGTGTAACCTTAAAAGACAATAAGAGAGCAGAGTGGGTCAGGGAACAAACTGAGATTAAGGATGTCATATAGCTGAAATCAAGAAGAAGAAATGCAAATGGGCCGGGCACCTAGCGCGTAAGCAGGATAACGACTGGTCATTAAGGGTAGCTGACTTAATTGATAGAAAAGGCAAGTGGGTGAGGGGGAAAAAGAAAGTTCGGTGGCTTGATGAGATTGGGAAGTTTGCGGGTGTAAAGTGGCAGCAGAAAGCGCAGGGCCGAGTTGACTGGCGGAACACGGGAGAGGCCTTTGTCCTGCAGTGGGCGTAGCCAGGCTGATGATGACGATTATGATGCTGATGATCATGATAAAAGAATGGTAGCGTTAGAATTCAGTCTCGCTTTTGGACGAGCGCAATGACCGGAGCGGTTTCCTTGAGGCATTTACAAGCCATAGCACGAATAACCGAAAGCATTTAGAATACGCCATTTATTTTTGATGCACGTAATAAAGTCACAAAACTTCCGTTCGGGTCTAAAACGACTCATTGTTAAACACAGCTCAAAATAAACACGGACGAGATACACGTGCACAGATGTACCGCTGTCATGATAGAAAGGCACAACGCAGACACCTAGAACAAGAAAGACTGACAGGACTTGGTGCTGCCTGTCAGTCCTTCTGACAGGCAACGCCAAGTCAGCGCCGAGTCCCGTCAGTCTTTCTTGTCCGGCGTTTGTGTGCTGTACCTTTCTTTGAAGCCAAGCCAACCAGCTCAAGTTTATATCCTTTAGAAGTTGCCGTTCTGTGTGCATTTTGTCCAATTTCATTTTTGCGATTTATTTTGCAGATACCTTCTAATTAGCTCGCTGTTAAGGACTCTATATAATACGCTGTTACTTTGTCTAAGACTTTATATTCAACTGCGAGAAGTATTGCGAAGTGATCCTATATAATACAATACCAACAGAAGAACAGCCACCCCGCCTAAATAATTTTTCAGAAGTAGCCATGCACTGTCTATTACTTTTTATTGTTTCTATTCAGAAATCTATTTGTGGTTATTAGTACCTTATAGCATCGTGTTTAGGCACAGCGATACTCGAGTGCTAAAAGTTACGCCACAAAGCGCATGCACCCCCTTGCATGTAGTCCACAAGGCTGTAATTCCCCGGTTGCAGCCACATAAACTTCGGCTGCTCTGCTGAATACGCTGTCCACTCTAGCCCATCAGGTGACGTAGGTTTCCTGCGCAATAAAGACAGTAAAGACATCGTTCACCTCATCTGGTAATTCTGCCAATAAATGCCATCCCCTTAAACTTGGATCATCAGGTCACATACCCGTCTATCCGAATATATATCACCATCAATAAATGAGCCGAGGAATACCGGCTTGCATGAATATTCATGGCTGAAAGACTAACTTAATAGATTTCATGCTGAATATTGTGGGAAAGGCTGGAGCTCAAGTTTAAATTGTTTTATTATATGTACCGGCGCTGTTAAACGGACGTTAAAGAAGCACAATCGAAGCAGGCGATGTTCCTGTGTTCTTTTGTGCCATTGAAGAAGTTAGCGGCGAATAACCCCTATAGACACGATTTTACTGCCATCACGATTATGTTGTCTTTCATGCGTCACTGGCTGCTCTTTGTTACCTATTAACGCGTTAAAGACATCGTTTCGCAGAAATTCTGGTGGTGGCGTCATTGGATGTGAGCGAAAAAAATTGATAAAGTTTCGATAAAGTAAAAGCAAAAAATTTCAGGTCTGAGTTCGAATCAAACCCGGGTTGTTTGCATGTCAAGCGAGTGTTCTACCACACAGCCAGGCATATTTTGTTTTTCTTTTCCAGTATTCAATAAAATATTTGCGTACTAAAGACACGAATAAAGCAAAAAAGCACAATCACATGTGTACCGTAAGCGCTCAAGCGTTACTATGAAGTACTCAATGGCTAACACAGCGTAAGAGCGAGAGTTCTTCACATCGTGTTACACACGAACGGGGATGAGGCCAAACACCTCACCAAGATGGAGTACCAGTCGTTTCGGAAGTCTAGGTCGTCATAAATGTCCTTGAGATGAATTGTCATTTCAATGAAGTGTGTGAGTGAGGTAGTAAGTGCTGGGTTGTGCATTACAGTTCTGCGTATGTGTCTTCCATAAGCTGTGCCCATGGTGAAAACCGTATCATATGGCACTTCATCAAGTGGTCAAGCGGTGCAGGTAGAATATAACGTATGGTGTGAGAATTATTGACGAAACTTTTTTTTTTCAGTGTTCGTTGAAGGGCATCCCGAAAAAAGAACACAGCGTCTTTGCAGCTAATAAAGCAATGTTCTATCGTTTCCGGCACATTACTTATGTGGCAGTTAACAGAGGGAACAAAAATATCTTTTTTTCTAACTACGTGTTTACCGGCAATGTTTCAGAGTGGAGTTTATAGAAGAATGTTTTTGAATTCGGTGGAATGTACATTTTTCGCACTCGCCTAAAAACATCATGGCCATGGAAGATAGGCGTAGAACTAACGGGAGGCGCAAATATCATGCCTAATAGATCCTTATACCCTACCTTTCTCGATATTGTGTACAAGTATTCTACGGAAAAGCGAACTTTAAGGAACTGAACTGCGAGGTGAACATGCTGCATGAAAAGTTGGCTGAAACAATTATGCCCAGTAAGCAATCAAGAAATGTGAACTGCAAGAATTTGCTGATTACGAGATGGGAACTGTCCCGAAATAAAGAATGATCGTAATACTGTTTGCCATAGATAATGGTGTTTAAGTCCCAACCAATCCTGACTCACTGGCCTGAATATGTTGTCACGACGCATAAGCTCAAAACTCAAAGACCACATGGAATTTCCGAAAATCCGGTGAAAGCGCTATATGTAAAATTTTGCGCAATAGATATGTAGCAATACATAGCAAAGCTTTGTCGCAAGAAAAGTATTGCAAGCTTCGCCTCTCCCAAATATTGAAAGTAGTGGGTAACAAATGTCTGGGCCTATCGTTTAAGCTTAGGAACAGACTGCTTTCAGTAATACGCATTTAATCTATACGAATATAATGATACACCGAGGTACATTGGAGGAGTTCTTGTCCAATTAATCTCTGCGATCTGATTCGGCGTGCTACCTTACGAGCCAAACCGCCTTCCTTAACTCTTAGAGGCATTTAAACGAGCACTTCATGCAACGCCAAACTTTTCAATCGTAGATACCACATTTTCTACACTCGGCTTATTTGTGCAAGAAAAGCGACATCGTCTGCATAAGCTATTACTTTAGCTTCACTGCCTAATATTCTGAAACCACGAATGCCACTGGACTGTAATATGCTTAAGCACAGTGGTTCTAGATAAAGTGCAAACAAAAGCGGCGACATCGGGCTTCCCTGTTTCTCAGAAGAGGAAATAGAAACAGATTTCGAGAACTGACAAGTAACAATCAGAGAACTTTGTTTGTGAAGAGAGTGAAAATAACCTCCTCTGCTTGGAAATGCAGTGAAAGTAACGTTTGTGCTTTACAAGCACACGTCCTGTTAACATGATTCACGATACATGAAACATTGCAGTAATAATGCGTGGTACAAGCAACATATTGTAACAGCGCATAAAACTAGGAAAGACGGCACGGACAGGTTCTAAAAAGCAGTGACTTCCAACTGTTTTATGCCACTGACGAAACCAGGTATTAATGCATGCGAATATATTCATTTATACCAGGCTGGAAAACAGTTGGAAGTCAGTGCTCTTTACAATCTGTCCGTGCCGACTTTTCTAGTTTTATGCGCTGTTACATATGTTGACAATGAACTAACTAGCCCAGCAAGCAACCATCTGTGTGTATAAGCATACATTGCCATCGGGCCTCAGAACATGCGATTATTAATTACTTCATAGTTTAAAGCAAGTCACACACTACAAATAGCGCACACGTTACGGCGCCTATTCCCTTCAGGCCGCTTAGGGGGTGCATATCAAGTTCGAAAAGATTTTGTACACTAAATGTTAGAAGCTACAATCACTTGATACATACGTCAATACAAGCAGTAGTAGCCACTGATACGTCACAAAAAGAAAAAAATGTAGAAATCATATTTTTTTTCCTATCCTAAGTTGGTCCTTTTCTCTTCGCCTTCCAACTTTTGTGCGCATTTTTTAAGCAGATTATTTGTGAGAGTTCTGGCTCTCCGTAAAAAAATGGCAGGAGTAAGTTCGGCAGTAATTCTGACAGATTCACTATCACTATGTGCCTCCCTTACTGAAGATGAAAACTCGCATGCTCTGAGTGCTTTCAAAACATTAGTTTCCACGCCTAACAATTTGATCAAATTTGTCATTGTTTCAGGACATAAGGGCCTATTTGTCAATGAAAGGGCAGATGCGTTGGCAAAGTCATCTTTAAATGGGTCTCTTATTGAGGTATCACTGGCATCCCAATTCATTATAGGGGCCAGACTAAGAAGGAAAATTGCTATTAGACGAATATTCTGCATCTTTACTAACGGCCACATTAGAATCAAGCACTTCATGTATCATCGGAATAGTAAAATATGTCTAACTCGTGTAATTTAAGTAGCAATCGCTAGAATGCGTTGCCAGACTTCGCGGCTAAATTTATATTTACGTAGAGCAGCTCTCGTAGCCTCCTCTTATTGTCCTTTTTGTGGAGTAAATGAGTCAACCAAACATTACCTCATTTTCTGTAATAGATACTCTACCATACGCAAAAATATTTATCTGCTATTTACCATCTCCTTAAAATATATTTAAGTGTGAAAAATGTGCTTTCTTTCGGGGCATTGTCTCTTGGCCACAGTGACGGGAAGATTGCTGAAGCTTTTGCAAGAGTTTATCAAACGTTCAAAGAGGTGCTAAGTTTTGAAATCAATCTTCGCTGGATATTTTTATTCCTTCTTCAAACTCACTTTTTCGTTCAAAATGCGCTGCTTCATTTTATTTCAGATACAGTTTATGACTTCACTGTCACATTTGTCCTGTCTCATCTTTTTTTCCTTCTAGTAATTAGACCAATTCTAACATTTTATACAGAAGTCTTTTATAGATACTATCCGGTTCTTGGCCTATTCCCCAGCTACGAATCAGTGACAGGATATCAATATCGCGTTCAACTCTTTGAAGCGAAGTTTATGTGTCTCCCAATTTTATACTTTTAGCCTTCTGCAAACACGAACGCTTGGTTACTCATCATTTATTGGCAACGCGCATGATTTATTCCAAATATTTTTCACGTCAAAACAAGTGTATTATGTCGTACGCCAAAGCCCGCATGGACTTGGCCCCCCACGTGAGGTCAAAATCATGATGTGTGCTCAACAACATAAACGTTTCCACCATTTATTACACCGATAAATATACGTGTCACCGATACTTCACCTATAAACGCGTATGTTTTCTTACTCATGTTATTTCCACCAACCATAACTACTAATATAAGTACTTTCTGTTCATAGGTCGGCAACCCCACGCACCAGTAGACCCACTCGAACGCACTCAGACTTACATCAAGCCGTGAGTCTTAGTCTCAGTGAGCCAGGGTGAGAAGGTAATATCTTGGGTAGTGTAAGTTCGAGTGAGTACGGCTCAGATAAACTTTAGTGAGACTGAGCCCGAGTGAGTCTGAAGCGTATAAGGTATACTTCTTGAGTGAATATGGGGGAGTTACACTTTTTTTGCCGACCTATGGTCCTATATAATCATCTTCAGAATCACAATGAGCCCTACCCGGATTCACAATCGTATACTCACGTCTACTTACACGCATTCCAAAGCAGTATCGTTCATAGGTAATTTCAATATTACCTAGGACGATACTGGTACCGACGCACGAAAGCAATCGACGATTTACGAATCGCTAGACGTCTTCAGAAGAAGATACAACGCCGCATAGACAAGCTAGAGTCACAACGTTGGGCAGCCTTCTGCGCGTCATTAGATCCCCGCAAGCCTTTATCACACTTGTGGAGAACAATAAGAGGGCTCCGGACAGCTCTCTTTCAGCGGTCTCCATTCAAAGCTCTAGCCCTCTCTCAACAGAGATTTGAGGTCAACGTGGCAGAAGAGTTCTGTGCCAACTTATCTGGTCAACTCGCAGATCCCAACATCTCCACGCTCTCACGTGGTGGCACGACATCACGAAATCACCACATGGACCAATTTTTTTCTATTCCATGAGCTTAAAGCAGCACTGGCTTTGTGTAGAAGGACATCAGCACCCGGGCCTGATGGAATATCATACAGAGCACTGTGTCACCTTAATGATTGTGCGAGGAGTGCCCTCCTCTATATATACAATGATTCGTGGTGAGAGGGCACCCTCTCAGTTAACTGGAAGACCAGCCGTTTGGTTCCATTACTGAAGCCTGGCAAGTCACCATTGGTGCTCACATCGTACCGCCCGATTGCACTGGCTAGTTGCTTGGGCAAGGTGATGGAGAGGATGGTACTAGGACGACTAGAATGGATCCTGGAGCATCACAACATCTACCCGGACGCTATGACCGGTTTTCGCCGTGGCCGGTCATCAATTGATAGCGTGATAGAGCTAGTCAGCTACGTGCAACATGAAAAAGCCGTAAGCGTCTCTGCGCTTCTTTATTTCTTGATGTTAAAGGGGCGTACGATAACGTCACACATGAAGCTGTCCTCGCCGCTCTCAAGGAGGTAGGAGTGGGCGGTCGGATGTTTCAGTGGCTACGCAGCTATCTCTCTGAGCGATCCTTTTTCGTGAGAACCGAGGATGGTGACACTTCGCTACATTACAGCCACCGTGGTGTTCCCCAGGGTGGCATACTTAGCCCTGTACTATTCAACCTGACGCTAATAGCTCTCAATGAGCATCTGCCAAGTACTGTCAGATTGTCAATGTACGCGCACGACATCTGCGTTTGGACGTCTGCAGTAACACGTCTACAGCTGCGACCGCGAATTCAGAGAGCTGCCACTCAAGTTGCTAATTACCTCCGTCAACGACGTCCGGAAATTTCCTCTGAGAAATGTGCACTTGTGGCATTTACGCGCAAACCAATGCAGAACTGCAGCGTTCTGATAAACAGCGAAAGGATACGTCACCTCCGATCATACAAGTTCCTAGGTGTTATAATTGACAGAGACCTCTCATAGAGCCCACATGTATCATACATGAAAAGGCGATTGACAGGCATCTGTCATTTGTTCAAGTTCTTCGCTGGAAAGAACTTGGGAATGTCCACAGCTGCTATGTTGCAACTATACAGGATTCTTTTGCTTGGATTTATTCGGTACAGCCTACCTGCGTTAACCAACGCAAGTAAAACAAGCATTACGAAGTGCTTCAAAGTGTCCAGGCTCAAGCACTCCGGATTTGTTTAGGCTTGCCCCAAAGTTCATCAACAGCGGCAACTATCGCCATCACGAGGGACCACCTCATCAAGACCCACATTAATGTGGAAGTGCTGAGGACACATATACGACACCTTGCTCGAACTCCTCGACATCACCTAGCCTCTCTACCAGAGGACCGACCATGCACATCTTACTGCAAAACAGTGACCGCACGTGGCGAGTCGATCCCAACTTCGTTCTCTCCTGCCGCTACACCTGTGACTCCACCATGGTGCCTCGCTCAACCAATGATTAATATTAACATGTCTGGCGTCCAGAAAAAGGCCAGTTTGTCGCCACCAGCTCTTAAACAGCTCACACGACTTCTCTTGTGTGAGAAATACCAAGACTCCACACATATATACACTGACGGATCGGTTCAGCGGGACAGCTCTACAGGAGCAGTAGTGATACCAAGGTTGGCCACGACAAATAAATTCAAGACATCTCACGCAACAACATCAACGGCAGCAGAATTGGCAGCACTTCGTGCCGCGTTGCAATTTGTCATAAAGGGTGCTTACCAGCGCAAACGACAGGGCAGGAGGGGACAGGAGAAGAGACGAGACAGAGCGCTGAACTCTGTATCTTGAGTTTCATTTCTAATACAATGGGCCCTTTCCTGACTTCTTCGCTCCAGCCTCATGTTGTCGTCAACATGATCGCAGTTACCACTTGCCGAGTTCAGCGCTCTGTCTCGTCTCTTCTCCTGTCCCCTCCTGCCCTGTCGTTTGCGCTGGTAAGCACCCTTTATGATGTTATACCAACACGCCCAATCCCACTGTCTCTTGCAATTTGTCGTCGATCAACCTACACGCAAGTGGACTATTTTCTGCTACTCGAAGGTGGCACTGCAGTCTCTACTATCAGCCTTACGCCGTGGACCACACGAGCAGCTGGTACTAGAGATAGCAGAGGTTATACACCACCTGACTGAGAAAGGACACCAAATTACATTTCAGTGGTTACCCAGTCACTGCGGAATCATCAACAATGAACGGGCCGATCAAGCTGCCCGCTCAGCCCACACAGAAGATCATAAACTACGACTACCACTTGCTAGGACAGATGCTGCACGAAAGCTCCGCAGGCTTGCTCGCCAGCAAACCACATCACAACGGAATCAGCCACACTTCAAGCATGCCCGACTGTACTCGCTTGACCCTACGCTAAGTCTTCAAGTCCCGTCGAGGCTTTGCCGAGCAGACCAGACCCTTTTCTGCAGGCTGTGGTTGGGCGTCGCGTTTACCAACACCTGCTCTTTCCGCATTGGGATGGCCGACACCGCAGCCTGTGGCCACTGTGGCAAAGAAGAAACGACCCAACATATTCTTTGTGACTGCCTAGAGTATAATAAACAACGATGATAATCAATTAGATAATCAATTAGCCAAATTAGATAATCAACGTCTGTCAGAACAAGGAATTCTACAATATCGACAAGATGTAACTACACAGAAGAAGGCGCTGAAAGCTCTACTACACTTTTTGCGATCGACCGGCCTTACTGAACGATTGTAGCTAGGACGCCTTTCCTGTGTGTTTTCGTTTTCACATGAGTGCGCGTGCGTTTTTTTTATCTACTACCTCTTTCTTGCCCCTACTTCCCCTGCCCCCAGCACTGGGTAGCAAACCAGATGCCAATATCTGGTTAACATCTCGGCCTTTCCTTTCTCTCTTTCTCTCTCTCTGAATATTTATTGATCAAAAGAGTGAATTACGTACGGGGCCGCCTTGAACTCCATCCACCCCGCCTACTCTTCCAGAGAATGTTTTGATAAATATATGCTATGTTGTCATATATTTCAGTATGAGGGGCCTTACTATTTTGCAACAATTCATAGCTTGTATTCGATGGTATACTAGATAAGAATGTGCAAAAGAAAGCACCTAGCAAGTGAGGTACCTGTCGTAAATAGCATTCACACACCGTGGTCTAGAATGCTAATTCTGGACTAACACTCGTGAATGGGCTCACTCGAACAAACTCAGACTCTGATTAAGCTTTCAGTTTAAGTCCGAGTAAGTCCGGCTGAAAAAATTTATTAAAGTGGGAGTCCGAGTGAGTTCGGCTCAAGAAAAGTTTGGTGAATCTGAGTTCGAGTCAAGCCAAAGCGCAAGATACGCTTCATGAGTCAGTCTGAGTGAGCTCCATAATAGTTGCCGACCTATTCCTGTGTTGGAGACGCACAACTGACGACATTCCAAAATTCGGAACGCCGCAATTACGGAAATACATCAATGCTGTGATGCCATTTAGAACACCGACCAGGCAAATCGTGACTCAAACTGAACCCACCTATGTGATTTACTGTGCCATGTTCACTTACCCATCCCGAGCAAATGACACCAACACTTCCATGGCGTAGTCGCTCACTCGCCGGTCCTCATCGGTGTAGTTAACGGTATTTAGATACGGGATCCCAAAAAAGTACGGTATCTCTTCCATATGCCGCACGTCAACCCACTCAGGCTCGGTTGACTTTTGAGAGCGATGACCGAACACCATGCCGTACACGTTGCCGCCATAGGCCGAGTTGTCTTCAGCGTAGAACTTAGTGGGGCAGTAAAAGTTATGCTTGGCGATGAAATCCGCCGTTGTTTGCCTCATTTCCGCCTTGCTCGAAGAATTGCTGTTGTTTAAGTAAGATATTCCTAAAGGAACGATTTTTTTCTTGAGCCACATCCGAAAGGTATCGTATAACGCATCGATTAAAGCGGGGTATTCGTAGTCGCTCAGGTCGTCTTGCAGCAGCTCTCTATCGGTCTGCATGTCAAAGAAAAAGCCACCTTCATTCGCCAAGACGGAAAGCACCACATCCACCACTCTAAACAGGCCTTTTTCCGAAGCAATTGACGGCAGGTAGGGTATGTACTCGGTGTTGAACGTGGGAAAGAAGGCCAACATACAAGGAGCGGTCGCGTTTTTTGTAGCGTCGACGATATCCTGGGCTGGCTTGCTTCGTAGGCAATCCAAAACCTTTTCCGGGTGCGTTGTCAGGTCTTGGAAGACATCCGCGCACCCAAGTAACGCAGCAATTGAGTTTCCCCGTTTTATACTTTCGAAAACCGAGTCGACGTTTGAATTACTCGTTTCCGTCCCACTCATAGAAAACATCCGCCGGAACAGTCCACCAGCGTGTGGCGACATGAGGTGAAGGTGAATGTCCATGGCTCCAGAACTTTCGCCGACTGCTGTGACGAGGTCCGGATCACCTCCGAACGCTGCGATGTTTCGCCGAACCCACTTCATGACGAGAAGCTGGTCCCACAGTGCCATATTTCCTGGCGCCCCCTCATTGCTCGCGTCTAGGAAACCGAACATTCCAGATCTGAAGTTGCAAGAAACGACAACGACATCGTTGAGGGCGGGTAATGCGGCCCCGTCGTATCTTGTCTCGTAAGCCGAGCCAACCAAGAAAGTCCCGCCGAAAAACCACAGCAAGACGGGAAGCTTCGTCTGTCTCGATGGTTTCGGTGTCCACACGTTCAAGTACAGGCAGTCTTCCGACAGCGGCGTTGGTATGTAAAAGATGTAGGGAACGCGAGGCTGCATGCAGGAGGCCTTAACGCTGGTCGCGTTGTAGGTTTTCCCCCACGGTGGCTGGGGCACTGGTTTGCGGAAACGGAGCTCTCCGGTAGGTGGCAACGCGTACGGAATTCCGAAGAACACATCAATTTGCTTTCCGAGGACAGTTATTGTCGTGCCGCGCACCTTTCCTTCCCTGGTGGATACTACGACGCCACCCAGCGGCAAGGCCAGTAGAAAGATAACAACTACGAAGAGTGGATCCTTCCATATGCTTGGGCTTTTCTTGCTATCCTGCATGCTGCGTGACAAAATTTGTTCTTTTTTAAACAACCAAGCCTTATGGCAGCAAAATTACTACCATATAGTATACGACTCAATCACCCACCTAAGTGTTTTTGTTTTACATACTGTGTAGTGTACCCGTACATATATATCCAGGCACATTGGTGAGGAGAACAGCGGTGCTCAAACTGCAATAGCGACCTATTTCATCCGCGTCATGCGATCTAGAAACTTCCGCATAAGCTTTCCTCGTTTTATGACTATGCCTAGACAGATTGACGTTAGATGAGCTCGTATCACAAGCTTTAGGCGAGAAACGGTTACATAAAGTCCAATACAACGTGTGTTCTAGTTTTATTATTTCCGCTTTTATCGCCCCATAATGCATCGACCTTCGATTGAATATGAATAATGTAATTTTTCACTCAACGTTCATTACTACACACATTAAGATTTCGCTCTGTACAAAGCTGAAAATAATCACTAAACAAGGTTCATATTCTATATGTGTGAAGCCCTGTACTATTTGCGTCAAAAGGTCGTCGTGGAGTGTAATTACATTTTATTATCAAACATCATCATCATCAGCCCGACTACGGCCACTGCAGGACAAAGGTGTCTCTCATAATCCTCCAGTCAACCCGGTCTTGTGCTTTCTGTTGCCACGTCACACTAGCGAACTCTTTAGTCTCACCGGCTCACCTAACTTTCTGTATCCATTTTATGCGTTTGCCTTCTTGAGAATCCAGTCAGTTGCCCTTAATTACCAGCGGTTATTCCTGCCTACGTGCTGCGTGCCCAGCCCATGTCCATTTCTTCTTGATTTCAACTATGATATCTTAACCACGGTTTGTTCCCTGGACCCACTCTGCTCCTGTTCTTGTCCCTCAATGTTTCACCTATCGTTTTCCTTTTCATCACTCGCTGCTTCGTTCTCAATTTACGCTGAACGCTCTTTGTAAGCCTCCAGGTTTCTGCTCCGTTGATAAGTACTGGCATAATGCAGCTGTTATATACTTTCCTCTTGGCGGTTAGTGGCAGATTACCATTCATGATTTGAGAATGTTTGCCGAATGTGATCCACCCCACCCTTATTCTTCTAGTTATTTCACTCTCATGGTTCGGCTCTTCGATTACTACCTGTCTTAAAAAGACATATTCCTTTACAACTTCCAGCGTCTCTCCACCTACCTCAAAGTGCTGTTTTCTGCCGAGACTGTTGCACATTATTTTAGTTTTGTGCATAATAATATTCAGACCTACTTTTCTGATTTCCGTGTCCCGTTCAGTAATTATAAGCTGTGATTCGTCCCCTGAGTTATTCATCAAGGCAATGTCATCAGCGAATATGTAACGCTTTTAGAGTTCGAGGAAAAATAGAAATCGCTCTCCGGCTGTTGACATACACGTTGATGCGCAGACCTTGTGAAATGATTCACAAGGGCACACAGAAAATGTTCCAGCTACCATATTGTAATAGCGGAGAACCGCTAAGGACGATTTATGAGAAGTAAATTACTTCATCGGTCAGGGGTATTACATTCTGTCTTTCAGATGCGTGACGCCCTACGCCGTGGCGTATTCGTAGAGCGCTGTGAAGTGTACGTAGACACTCAGTTGTTCGTACACTGTCAACGTAAACACGCTTAGTACCAAAGGCAACGAAGACGTATAGGGTGGCAGTAGGCTTGCAACTCTCTTAAGGGTAGAGCACCTACCTACGCTCTGGGATCAGAACATCGATAAAGCACATACAAAGCGTAGGCGTAGTAATGAAATAAACGCCCTAATGACAGAAAACACAACTGAAAGTAAAACAAAACGAGCCCTGCAGGGATTATGCACGAAGTGTACATGTTCCGACGATGCTTACAATTGCCAAAGTTGCTGATTGTGCTTCACTTAACTATAACGGAGATGAAAGCATTGCTAAACCTTCAAACAATTCGACACTGATCTAGCTGGCAAACGCAAGACGTTATTACGGAGCGTGGATACCACATGTTAGAACACTATAAAAAAACAATATTCAACTTTGTTTATTGTTGTTCCCTTGCTTCTGTCGTTATGGTTCCGAGCAGGTTAACTCCAGAGAGAAATTTTTTCCAGTTATTCGTTGTGTAATTCTCCTATTTATTAGCAACGTAGAAAGAAAAACTTATGCGTATAACAATCAGCTGCCAAGGATGATGTGGAAGGCGTGCCCTGTTCATTATTACAGTTTCAATATTTCGAAAGGTTGAAAATCATACCACACTAAAAGCGCAACGTAGTTCTGAATTGTAAATACGGCCCCTTTCATTCGCACAAAGTGTATCTGACGCCTATAAGAGGCTTCATTCATTGGGACTTCATAAACGTGCTTCATGACTTAAGATGTAATATTATAGACAGTTTACCCGATATTTCACGTTCCTATTCACCACACTGCTTGTCGTCAATGAATCAAGAAGCCGCATTATTTTCACATACCCTTCGGTGCAGTGCATGGCTGGAAAACATGTGTCTCACCCTCTAACATGTGGCACGCTTATATTGCAAACGCTGTACATGTTAGGGTGAATTGCATTTTTTTTTCCGTCGCCGACTTTCATCCTGCTGAATACCAAGCACGAAGTGGGCTGAGAAAAAAAAAATTTTAATTGCCGGCCAACCACGTGCAAGGTCATAGGAACAGCTGCTGTCAAATGTTCAAACTTTGTGGCCGCTGCCGAAAGGCTGTTGTGAATTTGTACCGTCAGAACTATTCGCAATGTTGTTTCTTTTCTTGTTTCTTTTTCTTTCTACTGCACTTCCAGGTACCAAAATTATACGTATATGGAACTTCTTAGTGTTTCCGTTATCAAAACAAATGCGCTTCCCAGGCTCTTTAAAATTGCGAAGCATTTCTTTGCTGTCCAAAGACACTTTGACAGTTTCTATCTATCTATCTATCTATCTATCTATCTATCTATCTATCTATCTATCTATCTATCTATCTATCTATCTATCTATCTATCTATCTACTTACGTCCAAATGCTCTCGTGTTCGTCTCCTCATCATATACCAAAATTAGCTTAGGAGAATATGAGTTTATGTCAAACAGGATGTATGGGTCATGAAGTGACTATCATGAAGTGTATGACTTGTATTACGTGAAACCTTTCATTTGCATGTGGCGCATAACCGCATGCAATAGCCTGTGAAGTGCGGGTATGTACCACACGAGATCAACTGTCTACATTAACAAACGAACCACGAGAACAGACTTGGACACTTTAGCGCGGCAGCGTTAAGAGGCCGTGTCACAGAAAATTCATTGCCGGCGTCGATGGTGTTGCTGCAAAGAGAAAAAACCCCGAAAAGGTGGATTCACACGAGGGTACGGAGGAGGAATTTTCGCAGCGGATGGCGCATCACGTGACGAGCGCGTCATCGAAACGTGTCGACCTCGCTTCATCCACTCTCCTCCGCTCGCGGCATGGATGGAAACGTGTAGCCGCTATTCCGATCCCTCCGTTTGGCGGTCGTCTGCTCTTGATCAAGAGGATTCAGCGTCGAATCTGTCAACACAGGTCGGATTGGCATGGGTAAGAAGCAGGTAGCCGGCTTAAAAAGCACTCGGCGACAACTTTTCTTGGCACTGAAGGGAAAGCTACGGAGCTGACGGAGCTGTACACGTAGCACTACGTGAAGTAGTCCGTTTTGTCGCGCGTCTCTGTAACGCCGTGGAAAAAGGCGGGGGCGCACCATGAGCGTTTCATGTAGACGCATATGCCGCTAGCGTTTGAGGAGCACGTAAAAAGGCGGGACTTTCTCACGCCTTCAAGAACACGCTGCCCCAACAAATAAATTGAAAGAAATCCAAATATATTAATGTTGTCAGCTGCGTCCTGTCTCAAATAGCTCCACGTACAAAACAAAGGCGGAACATTTATATTTGACGTTGAAAATACGGGTGCCACTTTGGCACTACCATCACTGGTGGTAGGCTGCCAGTGATTTGGCTTCGTAGCTTTCCCTTCAGTGCCAATAAAAGTCGAGGGTACGCACGAGGATTCCGCGAGCGTAGCTCCGGCTGTGTGCGAGCGACGGCTCCGCTGCTGCGCCGGATTAAACTAATAACGTGACTATTTGGTCAGCGGAGCACCGGGATTTCGCCCTCGCGTGTGAATCTAGCTAAAAGCACGAGAAGTCAAGGCCTTACATGACGCATCCGTCGCAGCGGATCAGCGCGAGGCATTTTGTCGCAGCGTCGCACCCTCTGCGAAGCCGCTCTCTCTCTCTCTCTCTCTCTCTCTCTCTCTCCATATGGAGCACGGCTCGACGCCACGTCAAAAAGGCACGTGCCGACGCGCTGCGACGGATACGTGGGTTTAAGCCTAAGTGAACAAAGAAACAACACTACGAAGTGAACAAAAGAAACAGCGTTCTTGGCTCGTCGTGGCGGGTTAACGCAATATCCACCCCGCCATTATTGCGTTACGCAATGATGTCGGGGTGGAGAATAACGAGTACAGAGAGAGAGAAGGAAAGTATAAATAATCCGTAAACGGGGTTCGTTTGCTCGAGGCGACGTTTCGATAAGTGAACTCGTCTTCGTCAAGGCTGCAAGACAAGTCCCACCTGTCCAAACACCAGGGTTCAAGAACACGAGCCCTGTTTACGGAATATTTCATAGCCACCTTTCATCTTCCCCTTCCTGCAATGCCTAGTAGGATACAAAATATAAAGACTGAAAAGCGTGCGTGATTGAAACAACTTCTAGGTCCACAATAGACGTGAGTAAACTCATCGTTACCTGGCTAAGACCCTCTAGGAGGCTGTCAGATTAAACCTGACAGCCCTCGCGCGGGCCCCCTGGATTTCCAGGATCAGATATCTCTCCTGAGCACTAATGATTGTCTTTTTTTTTCTAATCAAATCAAAGTTAATTTACATCGTCAAGGATGAGTGAGCTTAGGCGAAAAGAGAGAGAGAGTGCGCTTGAGTAAAGCGTGAGTCCCCTTCTAAAGGGGTGCGGTAGAGACACGCAGGTGTGCCAACCAGTATGTTATATATAAGTAAACTAAGTATTATCTCAATTCTGTCGTCGAGCCAGCTGCAAATTTTATCACAATAATCAACCAATAAGCTACGTACATGAACAAAAAGTAAAGGTTCTGACAATTGAAACATTGTTTGATACAAATAATTACCACCATAAAGATACATAAATGTATAAATAAGAACTAATACCCGATCGCTAAACTAAATTTTTTTTAATTGATTGGTTCAAAGCAACAGAACAATAAAAACGAAAAAAAACAATAGAAATTGGACATTCCTTTTCTAGTACAGCATTTATATTCGCAACAGCTATTTAAAGGAACTGTCTTTAATATCTCTTATACTGCGTTTCTCTCGTTATATTTTGCTACTGCGCTGTGTTTTGAGCAAGTAAAGCAAACAATTACCGCAACCAATTGGGGTCCATGTTCGGTTCTGCAAAGAGTGATAACAGAAAAGTCTTCTTTTTAAATGAAACAGAAAGGAGTGTCCTTTAAGATTAGAGATTTATTTAAACAGGCTTTTCATATTTTTAAAGCTATTTCTAGGCATAAAATATATGTGAAGGGACAACGTTAAAACTATATATATATATATATATATAATATATATATATATATATATATATATATAATATATATATATATATATATATATATAATATATGGGAAAGAAGTGTATACCTAAGGGCTCGTTTTTCCGTGTTTTGGCACAATAATAATAAGATCTAACAGACAATAATGCCAAGGAAGATATAGAGGAAGTTATTAGAACAAATGTAATGTAAATAGGAAGAAAGAAATGTCGGTGAAAAAATAACTTGCCGTGGGCAGGACTTTCGAATTACGCGTTTGATGCTCTCGGCAAGAGCAAGCTGTCCCAGGAGACAAAAAACCTCATTAAAAAGCATCAAAGCATGAAATTGTCAAGTACAACAGACAAAATAGAACTAGCAGAGCTGTCTAAATTGATTAATAAGCGTAAGGTATTCTATGTAAGAAGGTATAACATGGAGAGAATTGAACACGCTCTGGAAAACGGAGGAAGCGTCAAAGCAGTGAAGACGAAACTTGGGATAGGCAGAAATCAGATGTATGCACTGAGGAACAAAGAAGGCAAGGGGGGGGGGGGGGGGTAAACAATAAGAGGGAAAGGCAGGGAGGTTAACCAGGCACATGCCCGGTTTGCTACCCTACGCTGGGGGAATAGGAAAGGGACATAAAGATGAGAGAGAGAGAGGAAAGAGAAGAGAGAGAGAGAGAAAATGAGGATTGTCAGTCAATCGGCTGCCGCGTATGCAGCGGTGGCACTACACAAAAGTTAAAGGTGGTCACAGAGGCCTGTAGTCCTCAAAAAGCACAAGACAGCTTTAACTGCTTTTTGAGCCGACGAAAGGCGATGACGGTGTTCCAGTAGCATCTGCACAGAGTGTGGCCGATCGTCCAATTGTCGCATTGCATCCGAAAGCTTCTGTCTTTCAGAAGCAAATCGAGGGCAATGGCATATCAGATGGTCGATGTCTTCTTTGGTGCAGCAGACGTCGCATTCCGCATTGTCGGTCAAAGAAGGGAAGGCAAAATAACTATCAATATGGATAGGATACTTAAAAATCGGAGGAGTTTTACAGAGACCTGTACAGTAGCCGGGACAACCCCGGCCTTAATACCTTAAGAACTAGCAGTAACCCAGATGACACCCCACCAGTAATGATAGACGAAGTCAGAAAAGCCTTGGAGAGCATGCAAAGAGGTAAAGGTGCTTGTGAGGACCAGGTAACATCAGATCTCCTGAAAGATGGAGGACAGATTGTGTTAGAAAAACTAGCCACCTTGTTTACGAGGTGCCTCCTGACGGGAAGAGTACCAGAGTGTTCGCAGAATGCTAGCATCATCTTAATACATAAGAAAGTAGAAGACAAGGACTTGAAAAATTACAGGCCGATCAGGTTGCTCTCTGTAGTATACAATCTATTAAATGGTAATTGCTAACAGAGTAAAGAAAACATTAGAATTCAATCAACCAGAGGAACAAGCAGGATTCCGAACAGGCTACACAACAATCGACCACATTCATACTATCCATCAAGTAATAGAGAAATTCTCAGAATATAGGACACCACTACACTTAGTCTCCATAGATTACAAGAAGGCGTTTGATTGAGTAGAAATATCAGCAGTGATGCAGACACTGTTGAATCAGGGCGTCGATGAAGTATATATAAACATCCTGGAAGAAAGCTGCAGAGGATCAACTGCTACTATATTGCTTCATAAAGAAAGCAACAGAATACCAACCAAGCAGGGTGTAAAGCAGGGGGATACAATCTCCCCAGCGCTATTTACCACGTGCTTACAGGAGGTTTTCATAGGCCTAGAATAGAAACAGTTGGGGATAAGAGTTAATGGAGAGTACCTTGCGCTTCACTGATGACATTGCATTACTGAGTTACTCAGGGGACAAATTGAAACTCATGATTACGGAGCTAGACAATGAAAGCAAAAAGGCGGGTCTTAAAATTAGTCTGCAGAAAACGAAAGTAGTGTACAACAACCTTGGAAAAGAGCAACGCTTCGAGATAGGTAACAGTACACTTCAAGTTGTAAAAGACTATGTCTACTTAGGGCAGATAATAACCGCAGCGCCAAACCACGAGATTGAAGTAACTAGAAGAATAAGGATGGGATGGAGCATATTTGGCAAGCACTCCCAAATCATGACAGGTAGATTGCCACTATCTCTCAAGAGGAAGGTATATAACAGCTGCATCTTGCCGGTACTTAGCTATGGAGCAGAAACCTGGAGACTTACAAAAAGGGTTCAGCTTAAACCGAGGACGACGCAGCGAGAAATGGAAAGAAAAATGGTAGGCGTAAACCTAAGGGACAAGAAGAGAGCAGAGTGGATTAGGGAACAAACAAGTGTTAAGGATACATAGTTGCAATCAAGAAGAGGAAATGGACATGGGCCAGGCATGTGGAACGTAGACAGGTTAACCGCTGGTCATTAAGGGTAACTAACTGGATTCCAAGAGAAGGTAAGCGGGTTAGGGGGAGGCAGAAGGGTAGGTGGGCAGATGAGATTACGAAGGTTGCGAGTATAAATTGGCAGCAGCAAGCACAGGACCGAGTTTACTTGCAGAACATGGGAGAGGCCTTTGTCCAGCAGTGGACGTAGTCAGGCTGATAATATATATATATATATATATATATATATATTACAAGTATAACAAGGTTCCTTTTTACAAGTATTTGTTGCACCTCCTGTACCGTTCCAGTGTAATTATATTCATTCGTTTTTTTTTTCATTTCCTCCTGTTTTTTTTTGTGACCGCCTGCATTTTCCTACTTTATAATATTCTTATACACACGAGAAAAACTCTCTTATCGCCCTTTATTATCCTGTACTTCTTAAACAAGAACAAATTGCTTTCTGCGCGCTGCTCTAAAATATTTTTGGCTACGTGTGTACTAGGTGTTTTTTAGTAAGTGTATTGCGGACATCTGTTCTCCTCCCACCAGCAATGTTCCGATGTGTAACTTCAATTGACTTTTTGTACATTCTCTCTTTAGTGACATATAACGCGTTATTTTTTGTTGTGTTCTTTCAAAGTTTGATGTTTCCTTACGGTTTTGTCGCGACACGCACCCTCTGTAACCCCCCTTACACAATGCCCTGCAAAAGGGCCTGTAAGGTATTTTGAAATAAATAAATAAATAAATAAATATATATATATATATATATATATATATATATATATTTATTTATTTATTTATTTATTTATTTAAAAATACCTTACAGGCCCTTGTTGCAGGGCATTGTGTAAGGGGGGTTACAGAGGGTGCGTGTCGCGACAAAACCGTAAGGAAACATCAAACTTTAAAAGAACACAACAAAATATATATATATATATATATATATATATATATATATATATATATATATATATATATATATATATATATTTGTGTGTGTGTGTGTGTGTGTCCCAACCACATTTCGAATTTAGCTGTCATGTTTCCATAAAAGGAGGGGGTCATACTCAAAAACACAAAGAATGTGAAATGATAATTATAGAAATTGTCGATTAAATATTAACAATTTGGGCAATCATTTTCATGAGACTTAGTATCGTCGGGGTATTTCTTTTATTTCTCTGAAAATTGTACTAAAGAGCTATGTCTTGAATGCTCTTTTGACAATGGTCCAATATTTTTGTGAAAGCTAGCACCTGTCTATCCTAACCAAGTAGGTTTTCTTTTTACCAAAGTGGTTTTTTCGAGAAGCATTACTTTTACTAATCTGTAAAAGCATTTTATATCCGTGGTGCCAGGTGTCATCACCACGCAGCTGAGTTCACATGGTCATAATTCTAAAGCTTTCTCCATACGTCGCACGCATCGCCATCATAAAATTTTCTCATCTCGTAGTTCCCTGGCTCCAGCCACATGAAGTAGGGCTCTTCAGTCGAGAATGGCGTCCATCGTGTGCCGTTGGGTGCAGTCGGTTTACTGCGCAAAAGAATATTGATGAGGGGACGATGACGCTACATTGACAGTCGTGAAAGACATGCAGAGGACGCTCAAGTCATTTAATTTAACTCATGCCCCCCCCCTCCACTTCTTTGACCGTTGCTTTGACTTGATAACAGAAAGTTTAACGTGTCTCTGCTATTTTCATCTATTTCGCTTATGACATTCCCCTCGACGTCACCATCAATATGCAGTATTTGCTGTTTACCATGTACTGTGCCAATAACAATGATCACCTAACGGTAAGACCACTAAATGCACATCTGAGCCAAATTCATGGACTGTCACAGCAGTGCCTTAATCAAAATTACCCACAAACAGAAATTGGTAGTGGAGAAGTGTGCTTTCGCTAGTAGGGCACCCAGAATTTGGTCACGTTGAACAACCTCAGGAGCTAAAATTTATTCCTTAGTAAAACTGCACTGTTTGATAATATGCATGGTATGATTACGACATCTAACACTATAGAAGAATATTCATGAAAGAGGCTGTCATAAATGTAAAGCGCCGCGTACTTACCCGTTCTGAGCAAATGAAGCCAGCATCCTCATGGCCTCTGCGCTAACCTGTCGGTCTTCTTCATCGTAATTGACGAAGTCCAAGAGGGGTATTCCAAAGAAGTATGGAATCTCCTGCATATGTATCACTTTAGTCCATTTAGGGAAGCTGTCGACTTCTGAGATCGATGTGAGAATACCATGCCGTAAACTTGACCATTTCTCGCCGAGTAATTTTCAACAAACACCCTGCTGGAACAGTAAAAGTGACACTTTCCGACAAAGTCTGCCGCTTCCTGCCTAAACGCTGCCTTGTCTGTCACTCGTGAATTTTCCAAGTACTGGAGCCCCACAGGGAAAATACTGCTTTTGACAAATTCTCCTAGCACAGCAATGATGGCTGGTATGAATTCCTCCCAATCGTACCCCGAAAGGTCGTCCTGCAAGAGCTTCTTGTCGGGTTGCATAACGAAGGCAAACACGCCTTCATTCTCTACTACTGAAACCATCGCATCTACGACACGAAAAAAGCCCTTTTCGGTAGCTAAAGAAGGCATATAGGGCACAAATTCAGTGCTGAAGGTGGGCAGAAATGCAAACATATTCGGCGACGTGACATTTTCTGTAGCTTCAGTGATGTCACTGGCAGATGACTTTCGAAGGCACTGCAGCACTTCATCCGGACTGGTGGTCAGGTTCTGTAAATGATTCGCACAGCCGAGCACTTCGGCAACATCATTACCAGTTTGCATGCTTTCGGCAATTGAGTCAATGTCCATATCTGTGCTTTCAGTGCCGCTCATAAAGAACGCTCGGTGAAATAGACCAGCGCTAAAGGGTGACATGAGGTGCAGGTGGATAGCCATAGAACCGGAGCTCTCGCCGAACAGTGTCACAAGTTCGGGATCTCCTCCAAAAGTTCTGATGTTTCGCTGAACCCATTCCATCACCATCAGCTGGTCCCACAGGCCGACGTTTCCTGGAGCCCCTTCAGTGGTTGGCGTCGAAAAACCCAAACATTCCTGAGCGAAAATTACAGGACACGACAACCACATTGTTAAGTGCGGTCAATGGGGCAGCATTGTACCGGGTCTCATACGCCGAGCCTAGTTTGAAAATTCCGCCGTAAAACCACACTAAGACAGGCAGGTTCATTGCATTTGATGCATGCGGTGCCCACACGTTTAGATGTAGGCAGTCCTCGGAGAGATCTGTGGGGATATCGAAAATCCAGGGAACCCTCGGTTGCATGCAGGAATCTTTGGCGGTTGTTGCGTCGTAAACACCTTCCCATGGCTGATACCGGCTGAGGCTTCAGGAATCGCAGTTCTTCGACGGGGGGAGCAGCGAACGGAATTCCGAGGAATACGTCTACGTCTCTTCCAAGAACATTTTCGCGTAGGCCACGGACTTTTCCTTCCGCTGTGCTGACGACAACATAATCATCTGACAGTACAGTAGGCATAAGAAGGGTCAATAAAAATGCAGCTGTCGACGAGTACATGGTCCACTTGCTTGAACGGGTGCTGTGGGTGAAAAAAAAAGACCTGATATAATATTTTTAGGAACTGTGGTCACAAGTTTCGTTTACTGTGATCCTTATACTCTGTTGAACGACTATTGTGGAGTTTCAAATGGTGCTGCATGCAGTGCCAGTTATCCAAGCCAACAGT
This sequence comes from Rhipicephalus microplus, assembly GCF_013339725.1. Taxonomy (NCBI): domain Eukaryota; kingdom Metazoa; phylum Arthropoda; class Arachnida; order Ixodida; family Ixodidae; genus Rhipicephalus; species Rhipicephalus microplus. The sequence goes on from NC_051170.1 coordinate 35,692,213, forward strand.
AAGGCCAATGCATGTGCTTTGACGCTTGATGCTCCTCTACTTTATATGGGAATGGGCGCCAAACTTCTACAGCCTTACTAATACCATACAAAGAGGGGCGAAGTTTATATATAATAATAAATCACTGGCCAGTTGGAATACCCCATTCACTTTCCTGGTGAGCACATTGCATTATTAAGCACCGCGTGATATTTCTGGTTGGATGCTCTGAATATTAGTACAAGCATGATCATACCGTAGAAGTGCAGAACATCTCAATGCCCACAAAACTTAGTTTCCCCTAGCTTACTTGATGCACGTGGGATATACAATACTCTTTCCCCTCCTAGTAGTTGTCATAATAGCTTATGCGTTAACGTTAATTAACATAGCAGGAATTGCAGAAGAAACATTGACTCCACACCGTTCGTGAATTTATCATTTATGACGTTCAGACTATAGAAAGAAAATATGTGAATCAGGACCATATGCATTAATAAGGAGCAAATATTTCTTCCAGCTGTCACTAAGGTTAAAAAGAAACATTGAAACACGCGTATGGCTACCTCAAAAGAAAAAGCGACACCCGCCTAGATAACTTGCCGAATGCTGGAATAAAATTGCTTCTTATAGGCTCAAGGGTTCGGAATTTCGCGATAACTCACAACTGCAAACTTTCCATTGAAACCAGTTTTGAATTTCCGTTTCAATGAGGACTAATTAGCGGATGAGAGAGAAAATGCACCAGCATAGGTGAGCTCAGATTTCCAAATGCGCTCAAACGCCGCCATCTTGGACTAACAACGTTGCAATTTGGTATTCGTATCAAATAAACAAACAGTGCTACGGTGAACTCACCCGCACGAAATCGCTTTGCCGGTACATTCAACGTTTCATGACCATGCTCATTTCATATTGTGACATAGAAAATCTACAAAACAAACCCTTATCAGTCTAAGATAGCGGCCCCCATGAGTCGAAAAGGAAATCGTGAAGCAAGTTTGATTTCAACACTCCCCCCCCCCCTAACTTTCGTTGGTCGGAAACGTCCAGTTGGCATGAGGAAGCAAACAATAACGTCGGTCTGACAAGCGATATTTGCTTCTATTCGCAGAAGGTAGCAACCGTGGTTAATGGGGAAACAGAGGGTGTAAAATGGGAGATTTTGCGCTCTGCGCGAACACACAATAAGGTAATATAATTCCTCATAAACTGCTGCAGCGCACAAATAGCCTTTCATAACTTCAACACACTCTGTAAATGTCGAGTCACTGTAATGATGGTGGTTATGAATTAACTTAAAATGTTCTTCTAAACGTCGAGTTGGCTTTGCGCGGTATTTAAAAGGATTAAAGCGGATGCTTGGGCGTGTTCGTATTACATGGCGGATACAAAAACATTGCAAAATACAGGGCACAATACAAAAAAAATACCCGCATCTCCACGTAGTGATTTCTGATCAGTGGTCGAAGCTCTGGAGGTAAACCGTGCATCCTTTGTACATTTTGCCCCCTCTTATCATGATACAAAGACGTGTTATAGTGGGATCATATATATATACACTATACGTACAACGTTTAAATTTTTACATAATAATACAGTATACTAAGCCCTCCACACACATTGTTAACCAGCGCAAGCTCAAGCGCGCGGATGCGGCGTTTAGTAGTGGGTTCAATACGACGTGGCACTGAAGCGTTTCACAATTACTAGTTACATTTTCGTGCTTCCTAATGGGATTCGACAAACCTTTCACTCGGGTTTACCAGTGTTTCTTTTTTTTTTTTCACATGCCGCTCACTGTGTCTCCCATGTTCACGGTCATACAGGAATGTAATGAGGGGTGGTATTTCTCGAACAACAGGTGGTCACAGACGTCGCAATCGAAGCCAATGTGCCGCTGGAGAAATTCCCACCGGAAGCCGCCTTCACCCCGGCGAACGCGCTCCTCCAATCATCACATTGACAACGCGACACTGCGTTGCTGTAAGCGTCTGACATCGACAGTCAACTCGGCGGGTAGGCCTCAAGAGAAACTGTTACGTGCCGGCTCAGTGCCACGGCTGAGAAGACGTCGCTCACGACGTAGCCAATCGCGCGCGTGCTTCGTAACGACGTAACTTATAAGACAGCCAGTCGAGACCACTCATGACAGCGATGCCGGATGGATGTTCGTTTCTCCTAGCCGTATACAAGTTACACTGTAAAGAAGAACAGCGCTTTTGTTTGTGCCTTCATTTTTTTCCCGCGCTCAGTCTTTTGCGCTGTTCCATCCGCTAAAATGATTATTTCTGCTGTTGAGGGCAACTACACAAAAAGTGTTTGATACTCTCTTCAGGTCTCCAGGTACCGCATAACGGTGCATCAGTCATTCGAAGACCTCAAAAAGTATTCTTTTACCAAGAAATCATATACGCGTCAGTCGGCAAATGACTTGGGACGTTATTGTGTTGCCGTTTTTAGTCCACAGAGTTTAGCGGATTATCGCTCAAGATTTTTTGTTGCTTGATTAATTATTTATCTCTTTACTTACGTTATTTCCCTAATGCTTCCAAGAAAATGTCACTCCTCGAATAGTCAGCATAATATTAGTGCCGTTTTGGGAAAAAGTATTCATCTAGAAAAAACGAGTAATTGTGTACTCACCTTAAAGTTAGATGCATGTTTACGTTGTAAGTAGATCGCTTGTTGACATTTGCCTGCATTCGTGTAGCTTTTCTTTTTTCTTTCTGTATAATTTGTTGCACCACTGCGAGATTTACGACCACTACTGCTACTCGTTGCTCCCTTTTTGTTGCATATATTTCTTTGTTTGCCTCCCGAACCACGAAACAACTTCATACCAGTGCTACGCGTAAAGGAAACTGGCTTTGCCGGTCAAGTATTTATATGCATGGCATACAGCTCATGCTGCACCGGCATGCAAGGAATGTGAAAGGCTTTCGTTTTGTAAATTTAATGCTCTGTCATTGCGAAAGCCGAATAGACAGCGGCTATTTCATACCATAGGACAACTGAATAATACTGCACACGATATAAACTTGCACAAAAAACAATGTTAGACGTGGAAATAAAGCGGGACTAGTATGTAACAGAGTTCGTTAACAAGACTGTCATGATGACTAACCGGTGAAAATCGCTAACTGATCCTTCTGTTCATCGTTCATCGGCAAGTCCGCAGAAATTGTTACTCGTAATCTTGATTCATCTGTATGAGTATCCTGATTTATTTTGATTAATGTGTAATTTGTGTGCTCACTAAACGTTATAATTCTTAGTTCTAATGGCGTTCCTTTATGATGCGACGTGCCCAATCCTCAAAAAAGTTTTCGCACATTCTTTCACCAGTTACTGCTACGTCCCCTGGTTTGTGTACACTCTTCGCGCTCTTAAATGCTGTCTTTCAATTAGATATATATTACCATATGGTCAAGGCACGTGATAAACTCAGTGCCGCTTATATGCGGTAAATCACACATGAAAGCGGCAACAAAGTGTGCTAGCATGTCATTTTTCTTACTTAGATTTCTGCAGAGCGGAAATACACTTGGAATTTCGGAGAAGCTGTCGGTGGCTCGTTCCATCGCACACAAAAATTAGAGGACGCTCGAGATTCACCTCAAGAGTGAGACGCGATATCATCGTAGGGCCCCTTTCGCATCCACTTTCTATATCAGTAGCCTCACTTTGATTATCGATGAACACCTCGACCATGCGGCAAAGAGGGCTCTACGACTAACATTATTATTTTTAAAACTCTCATACTAATCACTGCAAGTACAACTGTGAAGTGCCACCACAATTCTTCTTTTTGAGAATGAGCGAAGGGCCACTGAACGCGTCGGTAAGGCAGCACGTGAGCTTACGCAGCTAGTCACGTTGTGGATGCTTTTTTTTTCTCCGGATAATGATAAAACATGTCGGAGTGCTTTGTAATGGGTGGGTCTTTAAACCATAGCTCATTGCGCAAATCCCATGTTTTAATGTCAGGCGCCATTTGGCGCTTCTGACGCGAAAAATACATGAGTTAAGGACACACCTCCTATGACATTCGTGTAGGGTTCTTTTCAAAAAGCGTCTTCAAGGAATCTCTTGGTTCCGCGTTAAAATAGCTGCTTGCTGCGCAGAATGTCGGAATTTATTTCTCACTCAAACCGAAGTGTTTTTCATTATTTTTTGACACAAAAGTGTTTTATGCCAGTATCCACTAACCTTTCAGTCACATAGTTCCCTCACGAATATGACGCTAATAGAAGGCACACAAATAAACTAGAAAAAAAACTAGCAGAAAAAGTTACCACCACTGTAAATTCAATCCATGGCATTTCAATTGACGATGATAAGCTCCCGGCACTGTGCCAACTACGCCACTGGCATTATTATCTTTATTGGCAGTCCTCCAGATCTGTCAAAGCACAATAACTATGAGAAAAAATGCACACCAGCAAAATACACATTATTGGCTGACAACTAGCTACTATTACACTATTGGTGTACTTTTAAAATTCCTTGAGTGCTGTCAAGGATACGCCGCTGGTCAACAACTTACAGGATTTTGCAATTTCAACACTTCCAGATTCCACTACGTACATCGACTAAAGTAAACATGAGGTGGTCACGCGTCCAGGTAACAATGGTACCCACCATGCTCGAGTTCCACAAACCGGGGAGGCTAACAAGTGTAATATGATCGCACTGAAGTTCATCATCGTCCTCTATGGCAAAAACCTGCACGGCCGTGAGGATCTACGGGTAGCTTCTACTTCAACGCTTTTTGTGCAGTGTTGCAGAAGTAGACCCCTTCCCAATGCATTGGTAGATGGCGGCACAGGCATTTTTTGAAACCTCCTTAAAACGTCCACCATGAGCCTCTACAGTACACGTGACTCAACTGTACACCCATGAGTACAGTACACCCTTGAGCCTCTACAGAACACATGAAGCTCGGTAGCTGAGCTGTAGCATCAACAGTGATAGATATGAAGAGTAGTTAGTTACTGTGAATGATACTAAGATATTCTGCATTTTGCGCATTAAAGTCATATATGCGAGAGTCAACTGCGGTAACTTGGATCAATTTACGCTGCACTTTATAGTCAGCTTGCGACCATATATGTATTGTAACGGGGTCGTAACTTGGCCGAAGAGAGCAGATAGTATGTCATGAGACAAAACTGTTTAATTGGACTTGTGGCCGGTAAACGGAGACTTAGATTACAGCAATATACACCGGCGCTGATAGCGGCAAAGGGAGCGTCGACCTTCCATCAACTGATCATCGCTAGGACGTGCCGTCTTTTATAGATCACACGTTGAAATTTCCAGCCTAGTCACTCGTGGTCCTGCAAGTTCTGGAATAAGCTTGAGTGTTGGCGTCACGCGAAATCTCGACAAAATGATCTACTACTATCCTGAAGCTTCTAGAACGCGGCAGGCGTGGTTCGCTCTCAGCGTCAGTGAATGTCTTCGCAGGTGATAACTGAACACGGTGGAAGTAAAAGGAGAAAAACGTGTAGCAACATACTTGATTGCTATGTGTGCAAGCGATAATACGATACGCTACATTTAACTTTACGTAGACGAAGTGTTCGAACACTTCAACCTCTTCTCTCACTTAGCTTCTTTGCGGGCTTCCTAAAACCCGTGAAGTTCTTGCTGATAATTGTCTGTCAGGTTTATTCATTTATTTATTCATTCGTTTGTTTGTTTGTTTGCTTGAAGCCGAACTATGCTTGCTATTGTCTAAGAATACTAAAATGTAGGTACTGGCATGGCATGATGTCAACGTATCCTACACGTAGAAATTATATTTAAAAGAACCCGGTCTTCGTTAGTCCCATGCAGTGTGACAGAAAATTAAATAGTTTACCACAGTTCCGGGTGCTTTGGTGTTGTGCTCGTTGTTTCGTCTCCCATAGCAACAAACAAGACGCATAAAATTGAGTGAATTCACGAGGGCAGCCTGCGGTGACACGATGCCTAAGTTCACAGAAAATAATATTTCAGTTGATTTCATTGATACGTGTGGTTTGACGTTTCATAACCACCATATGATTATGAGAGACGCCGTAGTGGAGGACTCCGGATGTTTACACCACCTGGGGTTATTTAACGTGCACCCAAATCTGAACACACAGGCCTACAGCATTTTCGCCTTGATCGGAAATTCAGCCGCCGTAACCGGGATTCGATTCCGTACCCTGCGGGTCAGCAGCCGAGTCCCTCAGCCGGTAGACCACCGTGGCGGGGCACAACTAGAGGGCCATGTTAATTTAGCAACACTCAGTGGCACGCATATACACAAATATTTAGTTATATAGAGGTCGCTATTTAAGCTGATCTTGTAAGATGTATATTCATCAAAAAAAAACGTACTCGTACATACCCTATATAAGCTAAACCGACAAGTTTATAAAGAAAAGTCTACTTAAGTCCACAATATTACACCAACAGATTGTCGGGAACAGCAAAGCCTCTATCAATCTTATTTCTCTTATATAATCGAGAAATTCAAAAGCTTCTGAATTTCTCCCACTTGTAGTTGAACAAGCTGAGTGCCTTCTTCTTTTTTTTTCGCTGCGTGAATGACATGTGACTGTGCAGCGCACACCTTTCTCCATCACAATATTTTTTTGGCTTGACCTTATACGCACACATGCGTTTGTGTGATCTGCACACATAGGGTTTTAAAGAATGTGTTCCACTTGTACTGGTAAATGACAAAAGAAGAGCTTACCGTTCCTTACATTTCAGACCATGTTCCAATTTTTTTATTTATTAGGTTCCTAACAAATAACCATCTACTTACATGTTATCAACATGGTTTCAGCGTAAGCTTTTTTTACTGCATCATTTGGAAAGCTTTGTGGGTTTTCAAGATAATAAGGATGTCAGACAATATCATTGCAAATTTCGTAGATGCTAAAAAGCTCTCCGAACTTGCATTACGCAGCAAGCTTTTTCAATTAATCACGAGTTTAGACATCCTGTTTTTCACCCAATAGCGGCTATCGTGTCAAATCACATACAATTTGTTTCGGTTTGTTATTAGTCTTTCTTTCATTTCAGACTACCTTCAGTGCATGGTAATCGCACTCTTTTGCATGCCGTGTCATCGGCAGAGCGTCGCCTTGCATGGATTGCACATGTCATTTCTAGCCCCTCCTATCGAAGAGGATGCTGCCACGGGAGAACGATACCTATAACGAACTATCCTGCGGGCCCTTCAATACGAAAATCTCGTGAGGCAGTCATGCCCTAGAATTGTACCAGCTTTTACAGCAGAATTTCACCAATGGCAAAATTCCACTTCATAGCACGTTCACCTCACAGGCAGGATTTCATTACATATATCTGGTTTGTGCACGTTTAGTGCACAAAATTTTAGTTTCCTGTGCATCCTTACAATATTCTTAATCACTTTCAAACTGTTGTTTTTGTGCTATTCTGCTATCAATCACCCTTGCGTCACTAACAACCATATATCATCGTGATTGCCTTGAACTGCACATGGTAATGTGCTGCGTTCTTTGTAACGGTTCTACACATAAGAATGACAATGCCATGTACTTCCTCCCTCCTCACTCATTTCAAGCTAGACTATTTTCCAACGGCTGGGTGTTTTAAATAAAGTTATCTGCCATGATGCACCGATTCATCCCATGCGTAGTAAGATGGGACGGTGACCGAATGACAGTAATATATTCTCCTCGGCAATCACATCAAAGAATGGCTGCTTGCTCAATTCAGTCAGAGGTATAATATCATATGACGGACGAGAAACTTCTTCATTGCCCGAAAACATCGTATAGCTGATAAAAGCTAGTATAATATTATTACTGATAATTAAATATAATTACAATCTGTCTGGCGCAAATGTGACATGAGAACAGCGGTCTCAAATTCACGTGAACCTCTGCTTGTTTAAGCTCCAAGAGGACAAAGTTTCTTACTAGTTATAGTTTGAATCTATGACGACCATTTTAAAAAGACCTTTCTAATAAGTATTAAATAAATTACAAGCCGGAAAGAAGGGGTTAAACTACTATCGGACGTCATAGATAGACCTATCTTGTGAGGTGAGCGTTTAAACAACACTGCTCGAATATACACGTGCGTATTTCGTTTTATGAGTGATTACGCAATTTTTATCGTCCTTCATGTCTGAAAAGTTTTTCTTAGCACGAACGTTACGACAAATCAGTGATTTGCGATGACAGAAAATCTTTTATGGCATTGAGAAATGAAGCCACATTTATGGAAATGAAGCCAGACATATACGCTCAAATGAAAGACTGACAACTGTGGCATACGCAGCTGGTCATTGAAACATTTTGCCTTGACATGTTGCTCTTATTATCTTCCCTTTTCCCCAGTGCGTCTTATTTAACCGACATAAATGAAATGCAGCTCTATTATGTGGAACCATTGTATAAAAACTGGCATTGATGGTCAGAATATGGCACAACAAAAATCTCCCAGGTTCCTATTTTTTAAGTTTTAATTGAATCAGCCAGTATTGTAAGTAATCGACAAAAAGTTAGGATCAAAACGTATTGTAGCGTTATCAGACATGAACGATAAATGCATGGTAGGAGAGGTCCTGTTGTGTCGTTGCCGTCCACATATCCTAGTTTTGCGATACCTTTTGGTACATTTAACAGGCCACTTTGTCATACATGTGGACAACTTAGTTCTAAGAACAATTGACAATCAAAATTTTGCGGCAAATCAGTTGCAGGAAAGCCTTCTAGGTAGACTAGTCTTCGCGAAAAAGCTGATATCAACAACAACGAAAGCTGCCTCCTAAAAACAAAATAATAAGGCAAGCATTTTATAATACCTCAAAAGGTAGCACATTAGTTTTGAAGGGAGGTACGGTTGTCTAAAAACGCTTAGTTACTATGCGTGATTCAGTCAAGAAAACAATAAATTTACTTGCTGTAGAATAGACATCGGATTGCACCCGGTTCGCCATCAGAGAGCATAAGTTTCACGGCAGCTCCTGACCCATCCTTCCCAAATCCATGGTCTGGCCTCAGGCACAAACTGACGCTACACTTTTGTAGCGTCTATTCTAGGGTCATTTTCTTGTTGTAGTTGCGAGAAAAACAACAGTTTTCAAAGGTTCAAATCTTCATGTTCTTATTTAAAAGCAGTGAACACGTCGCCTTATCTGTAAAACAAGGAAACACCCAGCTCTGATCGGAAATCCTGGCCACAGAGTCTTTCTCCAAAGGTTGCACACATCACCTTCATAAAATTTTGTCATGCTGTAGTTGCCTGGCTCCAGCCACATGAAGTAAGGCTCTTTGTCGGGAAATGGTTTCCACTGGGTCACGTTTGGCGCACACAGTTCACTGTGAAAAAAAAACAAATATTATGAATAAGAAGGTGACTACGAAAAAAAATGAATGACCTAGGAGGAAAATAGTTTCATATTCGCACATTCAGGCATCAATTCAATCAGTTTATTTATGCTCCTTCGTATAACATTAGTGTGCACCCCAGTATTTTTCTAATTAGGTTGGGGGCGGAGCAAGGGACAGAACAAAGGAAAAGGAGGAAGAAAAAAATTGAAGGAACGGAGCTAGGTCAGCTAGTTCTCAGAAAGTCTGGCTACCCTATGCTGGGGAAAGGGCAAAGAGGATAGAAGATGATAGAAAAGAGATGCTACCAAAACAATAAAGAGAAGTAAACAGAATGTTCAAGTGCTCCTATTCATTTTTATTTGCGTTCACAACAGACTGTGCTACCTATAATATGCTCTTGAATATATTGGTATTTGTCTTTCATTGTATTACGTACCAAGTGTTTTTATTGTATAAAGCTAAGGCTTTACAAAGCGCACCACCATACACTGTCTTTAGGAGTAGAAGTGTCTATTACAATAAATAGTAAAGCAATGGTGAAAAACAAGAACTCTTCTACATTGAAGAACCTTGGCGAACATCGGGCAATGTCGAAAAACCTCAAAATGTAAACATTACTTAATAGAAACCTATCGCATCTTGAATCGTTGTCATGGGGTGGTAATGGCGTTAAAAACTCTGGAAATAATTTTTTTCTATGTAGGAGGATTTCATAGAAGCAGGCACCACACGCTTACTTAGTTCGAGTGAATGAAGTCAGTATCCTCATGACTTCCACACTGAGCTGTCTGTCCTCTACGTCATAGTTAACAGAATCCAAGAAGGGTACCCCAAACGAGTGAGGAATCTCACCCATGTTTGTCACTTTGGGAGTCTCGACTTGCGAGATCTGCGCGGGAACACCATGCCATACACTTTACCATTTCCAGCCGAGTCACTTTCACTAAACACTCTGCTGAGACAATACAAGCGATCGTTTCCCACGAAGTCTGCTGCTGCCTGTCTGAACACTGACATGTCTTTAGCTTGGGAATTTTTCAAGTATTCCAGTGCCATGGAGAAAAGACGCTTGCTGAAAAATTCTCCCAATAAGGCCTCGACTTCTGGTACGAATTCCGACCAGTCGTAGCCCGACAAGTTGTCTTAAAGAAGCTCCTTGTTGGCTTGTGCGACGAATGTAATTGCGCCCTCATTTTTCACCACAGAAACCATCGCATTAACGACATGGAAACGCCCCTTTTCGGTAGCAACTGAAGGCAAGTACGGGACATATTCAGTATTGAACGTTGGCAGAAATGCAAGCTGGCTTGGCGGCGTGGCTTCTTCCTTCGCATCAGTGATGTCACTGGCCGATGACTATCAGAGGCACTGAAACACTTCATCTGGATGCGTGGTCAGGTTCTGAGAAGGGTTCGTACAGCCTAGCACTATGGTGACAGAATTTCCAGTTAGAATGTTCTTGCCGACTGAGTCAACGTACGCGTCGGTGCTTTTAGTGCCACTCATAAAGAACGCTCGGCGAAATAAACCGGCGCCAAAGGGTGACATGAGGTGTAGGTAGATGGCCATAGAACCAGAGCTCTCACCGAACAACACAACTAGTTCGGGATCTCCGCCAAAGGCTTTGACATTTCGCTTAACCCATTTCATTACCATCAGCTGGTCCCAGAGCCCGACGTTTCCAGGTGCTCCTTTGTTGTTTGCTTCAAAAAACTTTAACATGCCCAAGCGAAAAATACAGGACACTACAACCACATTGTAGAACGTGACTGAGGGTGTAGCGTTGTAAGTGGTCTCCTACGCTGAGCCGATTTTGAAGAATTCACCGTGAAACCACACCAGGACGTGCATTTTTGTCGTGTCTGACGCTTTCAGCGTCCACACGTTTAGGTACAGGCAGTCTTCGGAAAGAGTTGTCGAGATGTGAAAAACCCAGAGAAATCTCTGCTGCATGCAGGAATCTTTCACGACCGTTGCGTTGTAAACGCTGGTCCATGGCGATGCCGGCTGAGGCTTGAGGAACCGCATTTTGATTGATATGTGGGGTTTAACGTCCCAAAACTACCCTATGATTATGAGAGACGCCGTAGTGGAGGGCTCCGGAAATTTCGACCACCTGGGGTTCTTTAACGTCCACCCAAGTCTGAGAAGAACCGTATTTTCCCCATGGGTGGCGAAGCGTACGGAATTCCAAGAAATATTTCCACGTCTCTGCCTTGGACATTTTCACGTTTACAGCGCACTCTCCCTTCCATAGTCTTGACGACGATAAAGTCATCTGACAGTGCAGCAGATATAATCAGGGTCAAGACAAAAGTACCTTTCGATGGCATGTAGTCTATTTGACTCGGGGCGTGCTGCGTAAAAATAAAAATACCTTGAATGAGTTCTCAGTGACTGTTGTGACGAGAATAATTCACCGTCATTATTCTTTCATTTCATCACAATTGCAATGTTTGAAGACGCCCTGGCGTTGCTTGTCTAAAAGCACGATCACGTGAATTCATCTGCTCTGACTCTACGTCTATTACTTTTACACAATGCAGTTTGTTTAATTTCTAGCACTCACTCTGCACCCTAAATTTTATCAAGTCGAAACAAAAGAATCAATTTTGCGATCTATGAAAGCATTAAATTAATGTTTTTGAGCATTGCTTCATATTATTTGATGGATGCTATGAAAGTCTAAGATATCAAATCTAAAGCTCTCGAATTGACCCTAGTGCTGCAAACGGGAACAAATGTGCTCTAACCATCATAAAGCTGTAACGAATATTTGAGGCAGCGTATACATATACCACAAAGAGAAAGAGAGAGAGAGAAAGCCAGCAAGTCATGCCCAAGGTAACTTTCTTTGCCCTAGTGATTGCGAATTTCATACGATGTCTATTCAATTTCAATATATACGACAGTATTGTGCCAAGTAATACAATATAAGGAGCTTTAAAATGAAGCATATGCGCAATTACCACTAAATGCGTCTTCATTGGCATAATCGTTCAGAATATTGTTATGGCTTATTAGAGCAACTGCACCTAATTTTTGTCTTAGTATTTGTCTTTACATGGCCCGATGGTTCACCTTGATTTTCAGAAAGTTGTGATGTAAAAACTGTAATCCATTGAAGTACGAAAAAGTAAAACAGGTATGTTAGCCAGAATAGTGTGGTTTGCTACTCTACGCCTAATGTAAAGCAGAGGGGCTGTAAACGTGCCAAAATAGGACATATTGAACAGTTCACACGTACAGTAAGATTTAAATCACTGATTGAGTATGAAAAGTTCTAGTGAACGTTGATTTGGCTTATTGCAACCTCAAAAGAAGTATCGTATTCAAAATAACCCCTTCACAGGTTTTTGACAGTTTCGTGAGACCCACGTGTACCGAATATTGGTACACTCGTCATTCGAACATTTCAAGAATACTTTTTCTCTAAGAGGAAATCGCACTCGCATCACCAGGCCCATGACTTGCAACATTGTTGTTTTGGGGTTTCTTACCAACTTATGGTAGTGAGTCATCACTGAAGTTTGTTTGCACTATTCCACGAATGTTTCCAAGACCATAGGAGTTCTCACATAATCTTGCATAATTTTACTTTTGGGTTTTGAGGAATCCATCTATATGCAAAGCAAGTTGAAGCATACTCACCATAACGTTAGGAACATGCCTACAAACTGAACGGATTGCTAGTGCATGAATGTGAGTTCAGTTATTTTCAGCCCTATATAATTATATAGATAACATGGATATAATTACAACCGCAACTGATACTCAGTGCTTCTTCTTGCAGCATTGCGTTATTGCTATTTTGGTCGCGTTGCCTTCTGGTCCTAGTTGTGTTTTCTATTTTTCTGTGCAGCCTATGTTGTGCAAAGTTCCCCTGGTTTGGTTCAACTTGTACAAACAAGCCCAAAAGAGCTCTTCACTGCAATCTTTATTTGTTACATTTCGTACCGTCAAACAACCACGCACCGGTACTGCGCCTTGAAAATATGACTGTAGATTTCTAGTACTTATGATTAGCGTATCTCATGTTGCATATATAGACATGCAATTAATGTGGGAGACGTTCATTTAATATATTTATTTCATTTTAACTGATAAAGTGGGATATGTATGATGCAGCTGCTATTTCAAACAATAAATGTGAGCTGGTGCACGCTGGGGGAGGAAGACGATGAAGAAATGGCAGGAAAGTCAACCAGCTGCGTGTTTTGTTCACTATACCATGCTGGGGAAAGGCGATTAAGGGAATAAAAGATAGAAGTAAATAAACAAAAAATCATCTGAGGTTAAACGACACTGCTGCGTTCCATGTACGTCGAAACGAAGAATAGTTTATCTTTATCTAGACAGCTTAATATATAGTACTGAATGCAGGATCTCAGGCGTACCATGTTCAATTGTAGATATGGTAACATGCCTGGCCTCATTGCTAATGACAGTATTAGTGGGATCATCGTGTCTACTGAAGGCTTGCATGTACTGGACAAAGAACATCCAGTACCAGCTGTACAGACTCAGTATGCGGTGATTTGAACTTGCCGATGAATGCACGAAGTGTGTGCAAAGCGTTATAATGAATGGTTTGTCTTCTTTGCACAACTTTTCAGTGAGATGTTAAATGTCCAACGCTGCCTATGTGCACTGAGAATGTGCATGTTGCTTTAAGACTTCGGCAACACAGGCCCAACTGCCGCAGCCGTTCCCATGCCTTCGTTCGTGGACCTGTTTCTACCAGCCACTGTCGATCCGTGTAGATGCACCTTCGACAATTTAAGCCAAGCAGAAGCCACAGCAACCGAACATTTTAATGCATTCTGCTTCGTACTTACCGCCGTACCTACATCGTACCGCCAATTTGTGCCGCTGCATGCTTCGCGCCGCTGTATTCTGCATCGCACCAGTATGAGTGACGATGAAGCGGTTAAGCAGGGCGCTGAAAAGGCGCCACAAACGTAGAAGCATTGACGTGGAGGCATTGGTAGAGGCATTTGATTAACTACGGTGCCAATGGCGCCACTACCTGATGATTCCGGCAGCCATTTTATAGACCATGCTAGGATTCTCAAATTAGCCAATCGCGTGGAACTTCGGTATATGAAGCAGTAATTTAGGTATGTGGTATCATTATTACACAAAAGGTGGAGTGATTTCAAGCTTAATTTGAGCATTATTTGTCAATTTCAGACCAAGTGCTGCGCTCTAATATTTGGCCCGCGTGTTCTCCGGAGCCTCGACTACCGGCCAGCAGCATTTTCTAACCATGCTCAAGAAGTGTTGCAGGGCCCCTTAAGGCCAAAGCCTTTGATATGTCCCCCAAAACTAAAATTGGCCGTTGGTGACGTCGTCGTTTTGTGGCATAGTCGTCAACACGACTTATGCGAAAAATCATTGAGACGTGATAACGCCAGCCCCAACACGACGACATAGGCCGCCAAAATGTCTGACGTCATCATGAAGTCACATCGTGCGATGTCTCATGACGACGTCATCACATGACATAGTCGCATGCTTAAAGGTGGCCCCATGGCCAAAGCAGAGAGGTAGAGAGAAGCCAGGTGTGGTGCAGTAAGCTTCGAAAAGTGGCGGAGCAGAAAAAAATTACATCCATTGGGATGAAAAGAACATGGCGTTGGCTTTCGCCTTCCAGAGGAGTGCAACAAAGACCTTATGAGTATGTACAGTTTGTTAGTTCATTGGTAGGTTAATTATTACGTTAATTTGATTTTTAGTTTGCTAGGTAGTTAGTAATTTTGTTATTTGGTTAGCTTTTAGTCAGTTTGTTTCTCTGTTAGCTAGTTAGTTCATTTGTTTGTTTCTTTGTTTTTTGTTTGGTTGGTTTGTTAGTTTTGTGACTTTGTTAGATTGTTTAGTCAGTTAGTTACTTAGCTAATTAGTTAGTTGGTTAGTTAGGCAGTTTGTTCATTTGTTTGTCAGTTCGTAAGATAGTTTGTTTAATTGCTAGCTAGTTAGCTGTTAAATTGTTTGTTATTTGGTTAGTTAGTGACTCGGTTAGTTAGTGTGTCTGCTAGTTAGTTAGTTAGTTAGTTAGTTAGCTAGCTAGCTAGTTAGTTAGTTAGTTAGTTAGTTAGTTAGTTAGTTAGTTAGTTAGTTAGTTAGTTAGTTAGTTAGTTAGTTAGTTAGTTAGTTAGTTAGTTAGTTAGTTAGTTAGTTAGTTAGTTAGTTAGTTAGTTAGTTAGTTAGTTAGTTAGTTAGTTAGTTAGTTGTCAGTTTCTTCGTTTCTTTTGTTAGCCAGTTAGTTCTAGAGAGAGAGAGAGAGAGAGAAAGGAAAGGCCGGGAGGTTAACCAGATATTGGCATCTGGTTCGCTACCCAGCGCTGGGGCGGGGAAATAGGGACAAGAAAGAGGGGGTAGATAGAGAGGACAAAAAAAAACACACGCGCACTCATGTGAAAACGAAAACACACACAGGAAGGGCGTCCTAGCTACAACCGTTCAATAAGGCCAGTCGATCGCAAAAAGTGTAGTAGCGCTTTCAGGGCCTTCTTCTGTGAAGTTGCATCTTGTCGATATTGTAGAATTCCTTGCTCCGACAGAGGTTGATTATCTAATTTGCTGAGTTCCTTGCGAAGGCATAGTCGTTGTTTACTGTACACTAGGCAGTCACAAAGAATATGTTGGGTCGTTTCTTCTTTGCCACAGTGGCCAGTTAGTTCTGAGTTTGTTTCCTTGTTTGTAGGCTAATTAGTAAGTTTGTTTTTGTTATTTTGTTTGTTTATTAGTTTGTTAGCATGTTATTAGTTTGTTTTTCAGTTAGTTAGTTAGTTAGTTAGTTAGTTAGTTAGTTAGTTAGTTAGTTAGTTAGTTAGTTAGTTAGTTAGTTAGTTAGTTAGTTAGTTAGTTAGTTAGTTAGTTAGTTAGTTAGTTAGTTAGTTAGTTAGTTAGTTATGCTTCATGGACATTCAGACAAATGGGAGTGGTATGAAAACATTAAAACGAACTTATAATTGCTTATGTGTGTTACAATGATTCTAACTTTGATAATTGATATCAAGAGGTAGAACACAGTGATATGTTACAAGAGAAACAAACAGCAATAAAAAAATAAGTGTGTTGTGTGCTCAATTCTCATTGCTTCGAACACGCTCTCGCTAGAAGTCATTGCAAGTGTGTGGAGAAAAAACAACGTGCAATATCCTTAAAAAAAGCAACCGTGACAAACAACCATCTAGCAATGTTAATTCACTTTCCTCTTGATTCATGGGTTGAAGCGAGCAGGTATTTCAAAAGCCAGAATCGGCTGCACCAGCTGTAGAGCATCCGCTTGTCAGAGCATGCAAACAATCCAGGTGGGCAAATGCGTATATGCTGCACAGTTCGCTTGCTGCAAATCATATCTCGATATAATTCATGAGTGCGATAAGGAGAGCGCTAGTAACTGCCAAAAACGTAACAATATCCTGCACTACCAGCGTGCTAGCGAACTAAGGAGTCACAGGCTCAATCGAACAAAGTAAGGCTTGATTTTTTTGTTTCGTCGGTGTGCAGTTGAATGTATTTTTTTTTTCACATTAAGCATGCATCGTAAAAGGAAACCTGGGTAGAAAACTAACTGAGGATATTGTATTTTATATTCGTGTGCACATAAAGTAAAATGTTTCCCTCATTCGAAAATCCAATCATATAATTTGATTCAATAACGTTGTAAGTTGGACGAGTATGTGATAATTCATGTTTATTTGTGGAGAAACGCAAGGCACAAAAGAAACGACATTTTCCTTCCAGCTAAATGCCACGTCACCCGCTGGGCAAACCAAGCCTTGTTCATTTCGTTCATTTTGTGCCTTGTCTAAGTGCGCTGCTTCGCTAGTGAGTGTGATATAATCTGAGCTGCGCTTAAATATTTATATTTCTTTTAACATTAACGCTACCAAAGAAACTGAGAGAAAATTACCCGTAACTATTCAATTACAACCAACAATTAAGTGTGTATTTTTTTAACTTGCTCCTCAGATGGCCACTATAGTAAAGAGCCCGTTCGGTGATCGTGCTCTAGACGTTCGGGAGAATTTCGGCGGCTACATCCTGAACCACCTGCGCCTAAATTCAAATTCTAGATTGGTGAGTATCGCTCTGCACCAAGTTACTAAAATAAAATGCCAATTTGAGATATCACCTTTTTCTAGCAGTGCGCAATCACACAAGTTGTGCCGTCCCAGCAAGTGGCGGTTTTCATATCCAGAAGCGACGATATTCGCGCGGAAAGAAATAAATAAACGGCCGAAACCACCGATTGCTGTCAACAGTGAATTCAACAATATCAAAAACTAAATCGCTTAGTAAAGAGATGGAGTACTTGAAAGTGTATCTTTGTTGCGTTAACGACATTCAATGCAGTGTTGCTGAACACTGTCAGAAAGCTATTCATTCACTTTATGAATAGGTAATGCTTTGACAGAGAATGCATGTTCCAGTGAGAATTTATCAAGCAGTGTCTGCTGTTCCGCTGGAAAAACATTTTTCGAGTACTTCGCAATGGCCACTTGCAACACGACGGCCAAAAAAAGTGAAAGCGAATAGTTTTCAATAAGCCTGATGCTACAAGGTGTCAGTATGCCTTCAAGCATGTCGTCACAAGGAAATGAACACGAAAAACGCGACACTGTGAGTTTGTGTACAACCTCTCCGTTAGGTGCCTTGAAGTTATTTTGGAGAAAAACTCCAGCAATAAATTCATGCTCCTCGTGGAATGCAATCAATTATTGTCTGTGTCTCTCTTCCCGCAATGTACAGCAATGTTTGAACCACCGGGACACTTAGTTTTACTATTCCTTACAATCACATGCATTGTGAAAACGCAAATAATTGGCCCTTTTTTTCAAGGCCATACATTTTCGTAGCGCTCTTACATTACTCGTTAATGTTTCACGTGCTTAATTTCTTTCAAGCAATCGAAGATGAGTGGGCTTGTCAGTAAAGTTGCATCTTTTGTGAAGAACGCAAGGCTTTGCAATGTTGCCAAGGCACTTACCGCGTGTGCGTGCGTGCGTGCGTGCGTGCGTGCGTGTGTGTGTGTGTGTGTGTGTGTGTGTGTGTGTGTGTGTGTGTGTGTGTGTGTGTGTGTGTGTGTGTGTGTGTGTGTGTGTGTGTGTGTGTGTGTGTGTGCGTGTGCGTGTGCGTGTGTGTGTGTGTGTGTGAAGTTGGGAGGGGGTGCAAGCGCAATCATTTTAATGAAGCGTTCATCGTACACTTCTACTGTCAACACACCGATAGACCTCACCTTGTCTAACAACTCTAATATAGTGATACGCTTAGAGTAGCCATCAGTTGAAATGTCCTTTTCTAATGATTTTTGCGTAACATGGACAAACCCTGTTGATGCAGCAATGCGCAAGCAGACATGTACCAATGATTGTATGCAGTGCATAATAAAACAGAGAGAGCTCTCCTATAGGACACATTTGACAGTGTACTTGTATTTATTTCAGGCCTCGCACTCCCACGAGTGCTATAAACAAAAACGAAAGGACAAAAATAGTACGAGAGTACAGCTTTATGTAACCCCTTAATTTTTCTTTTTCCCAGATAAATGCCACGTCACACGCCGAGCAAACGTACGGCGAACTGGCCAGTCAGGTGGAAGCCGTCCACGCTGCCTTGAGAAGCCTCGGAGTCTGCGCCGGTGACAAACTGTGCCTCATCACTCCGAATCGCTTTGAGCTCCTGCAGATTTTTTTTGGCGCCGCTTGTGCCAATGTGGCTGTCGCCTACGAGTACCCGGGATACTCTGTCGGTATATCACTCGAACTCCGATAAACAGTAGACAGTTTCAAAGAAAGGTCTGTTATTAGGTAGTTTACGAGCCCAACCCTCCAGTAGCAAAACAGTGCAAGCTCTGCGGATTGGCTGAAGCGTTTCCGCTTCTCAGATATGTAGGGCTTTAAAAAAGAGCTACGGCAAAAATATGATCAATAAACGCGGGACAGCAAAGCTGTCGCAAATATACGCAGTTATACCCGAAAGGTGTAATTTCAGTGTGCAGCTTTCAGTGTACAGCTACAAAACAGATGTCACTTGCTCAACTGCAAGAATACGAAAACTAAGGCAAATAAATCTATGTGATAACCTGTAACTTACCTTGCAATTTTCCCAGGGGAGCATCAAACCGTACCTCCGAAAAACGGGCATGATAGGGTCACGAATACGTGATGCAAGGGTCGGCCCAATTTGGCCCCCGACATGGCGTCAAATCAACCGTCCCTCTCCCCTGGTCACTTCCTGTCTGAAGGACGGCATGGCAGTATTGACCTCAAATGAGGTTACACAGAAATAAAGCAACATCGCTTCGAGTTGGCATTTTCCTCCGTCGTCACAATTAGCCGAATAACGTCTTCCGACTGCTGTAAATTATAGCTAATAAATATAATTCACAAGAGTTGGCAATATAGGTAACGCCTATTATTGTCTGTTTATAATTATTTATATATATATTCATTACAAAGTACGGTTATTGTCGATTCGCCAAACTTTGTCATCTCTTGCTTCTATAGTCAAGTCACCCTTTCTCTCCTCTCGGAGGCGCCGCCCGGCCCCCGCCGTGATGCCTCAGCGGCCTACACCAAAATGTTGCCGGGCGCTGATGTAAAGCATGCAGCAATACGTATGCGGACGTTGTCTTTACGTACCGATAATGAATCTTTCTCCTTCACAGGTGTCCTCATCGAGTTGATGAAAGACATCAAGTTCACTGTTATTTGTTGCGAACTAAGCGACATGGACTCAGCACTTGAATTGAAGACGAGGCAGCCAAGCATAAACGTAAGTGCCAGCCCTTATTTTTATAGGACTGAAATTTATTTCGTGTCAATACGCCATACTGCTTTTCTCGTATTTTATAAGGGGATTCGCTGCTGCTTTGAACTGAAACAAATTGGAATGACGACTGTGAAAAGAAAGAAATCCCGCAGGGGCGCCTGTGCAAGTAGGCGTTTGGTGTGTAACGACACCACGGACCCGAGCTAACGGGGGAGTTTTGACTCTCTCCCACGCCTAGCTGTGCGTGGCTTTGCCGTGTCCGGGGAAAAGGGGATCCTGGGGGTTGAGCCAATGCTGGGTGATTGGACCTTTAAGGCCCCCCGGCAGAGGCAACACACCCCTTTGGCCCCGGCTTCACGTAGACGGCACCCCTGGGCTGACCCACCCAGGGGAAATCGGCAGTCGCCGTTTCCTATCTCTCTCTTCCTACATCTTCGTCTTTATCTCTCACTTTTTATCTGTCCTGTCATCTTCTCTTTTCCGTTTACTTCCTAATTTCCTGGCGGCGAGGGTTAACCCTGTGTAGTTACCCAACCTTGGGTAGTTATATTCGGTTATAGCGGCGATGCATGGCTGGCGTCTCCAAGTGTTCACTAGTCAACCTTGTAGCGTCCCTTTGTTGGGCTCGATGGTGGGTGGCCACCATCGCCGCCGAGCTTTATATTATTTTTATGGCAAAAGCTCCCCCCCCCCCCCCTTCCTGATCGCTCCCTAAAAAGGTGGCGCACCGAAGATACTTTCCTGCCTAACACACCAAAGCCGACATTCCCAAAGTACCATGTAATCCACAGTCAAAACGAAAAGAAGACAGTCCGAGCCATTTCACCTTTACTCGTTTCCAAAACTCTCACAGAAGCAATAGGCCTCAGGTTATAAAGTGACAAAGATGGGAAGTGGCGATCTTCTTCTGGAGGTTCGCGACAAAGCTCAGTATGAAAAGCTGTCTAAGCTTGTAGCCTTTGGGGAAACCCCTGTTTCCGTGGGCCCACACAGGTCCATGAACACTGTCCGTGGCGTAATTTCTGATGATGATCTTACTGAGCTTTCTGAAAGTGAGCTGCTCGAAGGTTGGCAGGACCAGAACGTGGTCAAAGTCCAACGAATACCAATAAGGCGCAACAACAAACTGACCCCTACAAAACACGTAATAATTACCTTCGGAACAAGTGACCTACCAGAATCAATCGAAACCGGCTATGGTAAGCTTCGTGTAAGACCATACGTTCCCAACTCTCGTCGATGTTTCAAGTGCCAACGTTTCGGTCATGGATCGCAGAGTTGCAGAGGGCGTGCCACTTGCGCAAAGTGCGCATCCATTCAACACATATCGGACAACTGCCCCTCAGAAACAACTCATTGTTCGAACTGTGAAGGAGATCACACTGCCTACTCACGATCATGCCCCGCATGGAAAAAAGAGAAACAAATAGTAGAACTTAAGGTTAAATTCAATCTCACATTCCAAGAAGCACGCCAACGTTTCGCAATACACAACCCATCTTATCCCTCCTTTGCAGATGTGACGCGCCGGGGCGCCGCGCCATATGCCTCGGCACCCGCGAATGTCACACAGTGTGTGACCGCGGTCGTGCCGCCAGCGCCCCCGGCTCGAGCAGCCTGTACTGCTCCGCCACCTGACAAACAGGGCCGGCAGACCTCAGTGTCTGCTGAACCTCGGACCACTGCAGGCGCAGTTAGGTCCGAAAGTTCAGTGAATGTGCCTGGCCAACAGGCACCATCCACCACCTCACAAGAGGTGATGGATACAAGTCCCACTCCTCCGGCCCCTCAGACGCCGAAGGATAGGCGAAACTCCTTGGAGCGCGCCAAAAAAGAAAAACCACGAATCACAGGGCCCTCAAAAGGCCCTGTAAACTAACGCAACACCTCTGTACACACAGCACCACACTACATTAAAATGACACAAATACTACAGTGGAACGTCAGAGGACTGTTGAGAAACCTTGACGATATCCATGAACTTTTACACAAACATACACTGAAGGTGCTGTGCGTACAAGAGACACTCCTGAAACCTAAACACACCAACTTTTTAGGTCACTACGTTATCTTTCGGAAAGACCGGAATGATGCCATTGTGCCATCCGGTGGTGTTGCCATTATAGTCAATCAAGGGATTGCATGCACACACCTACCACTACAAACATTCCTTGGGGCGGTGGCTGTTCGAGCAGTTCTTTTGAATAAGCTCGTCACCATCTACTCTCTCTACATACCTCCACAACACCATCTTGAAAAGCATGAATTCGAGTCCCTCATAGAGGAACTTCCAGAACCTTATTTTCTCCTGGGAGATTTCAATGCACATAGCAATCTATGGAGTGACTCTCGCTGCGATGCTCGAGGTCGCCTGATTAAACAGCTCCTTTTTTCTTCCGGTGCATGCCTGCTGAATCGGAAAGAGCCAACATATTACAACATCGCTAACAGTACGTACTCAGCAATAGACCTCAGCATAATATCCCCATCACTCCTGCCTCTACTTAAATGGGAAGTCATTAATGATCAATATGGTAGTGACCATTTTCCTATCGTTATCAGCACATCAATAACAAATACATGTCCTGCACAAGTTCCCAAATGGCTCACTGACAAAGCCGATTGGGAAAAGTTTCAAAAAATGACTTTATTATCTTGGACTGACATGGCGGCATTGAGCATAGAGGATGCTGTATCCTACTTTACAGCTTTCTTGGTTGATGCGGCAACAAAATGTATTCCCCAAACATGTGGACCGTCAAGCAAACGACGAGTCCCATGGTGGCACAATGAGTGTCGTGATGCTCGAAAAAAACAAAATAAGGCATGGAGGTTGCTTAGAGACTCGCCCACAGCCGAGAATCTTGTAAACTTTAAGAACGTCAAGTCGCAAGCAAGGAGGACGCGCCTACAGGCGAGAAGAGAAAGTTGGCACAAATTTGTATCGGGCATTAACTCATACACAGATGAGTCGACAGTCTGGAGCATGGTTGGTAAAGTGGCAGGACGAGGAGCACATTCACTTCCTCTAGTGAACACACAAGGGGAGAGTTTGGAAGACCAGGCAAACACTCTCGCAGCGCACTTTGAACAGGTCTCCAGCTCAACTCACTATAGTGAAGCGTTCCGACGATACAAAACCGCAATAGAAAAACAGAGATTAGAGAGCAAGCCCACAACACATGAGGCATACAACGAACCTTTCTGTTTGGCTGAACTGCAGTCCTCACTTGCCTGCTGCAATAAATCTGCCCCAGGCCCAGACCGTGTGGCATATGAAATGTTAAAACACCTGCCCACTGAAACCCAGAAAGCTCTCCTCTCTCTGTATAATGCGATATGGTCTTCTGGCGAGCTACCCTCAGCCTGGAAGAAAGCTATCATTATCCCAATTCTAAAACAAGGCAGGGACCCGGCCTCAGTTTCCAGCTACAGGCCAATAGCATTAACCAGCTGTATTTGCTAAGTCTTTGAAAAAATGATTAACCGGCGCCTGATGCACTTCCTTGAAATTAGTGGCCTACTTGACCCATACCAGTGTGGGTTTCGAGAGGCTCGGTCCACCACTGACCACCTTGTCCGTATCGAAGCACAAATTCGCGACGCTTTTGTTCATAAGCAATTTTTTCTTTCTGTGTTCCTCGATATGGAAAAGGCATATGACACTGCATGGCGCTTCGGCATATTGCGAGACCTGTCACATTTAGGTGTACGGGGTAGAATGCTGACAGTTATCGAAAGCTACCTGTCGAACCGTACATTCCGTGTCCAAGTTGGCACTGTCTTATCTCGTGTATTTGTCCAAGAAACAGGAGTGCCACAAGGAGGTGTATTGAGATGCACACTTTTCATAGTTAAAATGAATTCCTTGCACCTGTCTCTCCCACGAAATATTTTTTACTGCACATATGTCGATGATGTGCAAATTGGTTACAAATCGTGCAACATCTCAATGTGCCAACGTCAAGTTCAACTAGGTTCAACTAGAGTTGAACAAGGTATCTCAATGGGCAAACGAGAATGGTTTTATACTCAACGCGCAAAAGAGCACTTGTGTCTTGTTCAGCCGAAAGAGGGGCCTCCATCCTGATCCCGACATTAACCTGCATGGTCAACCTCTGTCAGTGAAGACCGAGCACAAGTTTCTTGGTCTCATATTAGACACTAAGCTAACCTTCATCCCACACATCAAGTATTTAAGGGACAGGTGCTTAAAAACAATGAACAATTTGAAAGTGTTGTCACACTACATGGGGTAGTGACAGGAAATGTTTAATTAACTTATATAAAAGCCTCGTACGCACACGCCTAGATTACGTTGCTATAATATATCAGTCGGCAACACCATCCGCCTTGAAAATTCTCGACCCTGTCCGCCATCTAGCCATTCGCCTCTCTACGGGTGCTTTCCGCACCAGCCCTGTGGAGAGCCTGTACGTGGATTCGAATGAATGGTCGCTCCACCTACAAAGATGTTCCCTGTACTTTTTGTACTTTTTGAAGGTGAAGGCAGACAAGAAACATCCTTCCCATTTCACAAAAAATGATTTGTCTTGTTCTGGCTTGTTCGAGAACCGTCCTTCGTTTAGGCAGCCCTACGCGCTGCGTGTAAGGAGCCTGGCCGAAGAAACAGGTGTGCCTCTTCTTGAACCCAGTTTGATGGCTCCTGCAACATATCTGCCATCGTGGCAGTGGCAGCTTATAGACTGTGATGTCTCTTTTGTTGATGTCACAAAGCACGCACCACTTGCACACGTACATACATACCTCCTAGAACTACAACATAAATACATATGCCCTGAGTTCTTTACCGATGCGTCAAAGTCAAACACTTCTGTGTCATATGCAGCGGTAGGCCAATCCTTTTCGGAGGCAGGCGTTCTTCATCCTAATGCAAGCATTTTCACAGGAGAAGCTTACGCAATACTGGTGGTCGTAAAACACATTAAGCAGATAAAATCCCAAAAGGCGGTAATATACACAGATTCCCTAAGCGTGGTCAAAGCCCTGAAAACTCCTAAAAAACACAAGAACCCCGTGCTGGTGTCACTTTACTCAATTCTGTGCACACTCTACACATTAAAACAGCATGTCGTTGTCTGATGGGTTACAGGGCACCGCGAAATACAAGGGAACGTTTTGGCCGACAATCTGGCTGCTTGCGCCAATGTCACTACTGCCAATGCATCAACACCAGTCCCTGCACTTGACTTAAAACCTTTTATAAAACGAAAGCTCAGGTAGTATGGGCAGAGCATGTGGGATAAACACACAGATAATAAACTCCATGCTATTAAGCCGCAACTAGGTTATTGGCCGCCACTATCAAAATCACGACACACAGAAGTAATACTAACAAGGCTTAGAACAGGACATACACATTCTACACATTCATTTCTTCTGTCTACCGGTGATCCACCATATTGTGAGAGATGTGGAGAGCCCCTTACGGTTCTCCACATTCTCGTCCAGTACAATGAGCTAGATGCTCTAAGAAAAAAGTACTTTTTACTGCCCTACCGACAGCAGCTCCCTCTACACCCTTGGATGCTCATCGGTATAGGGATCCGCTTTTTAAACTGCAAACACTTTTTACGTTTTTAAAAGATGTGCAAAGCTTTCACCGGATATTTCGAGGTCATCCGTAGCATGACCTCTATAGAGTGGTCGTGGCTGCGGTGACTACATCTTCATCATGGTTTTATTATCATGACATTTTGCCATCCGCTATCACTACACATATGTCACGCCACTGTCATGATTTTATTACTTTCATGTTTTAACCCGCGTTAGAGCGAGGAAATTTAAGGCCCTTTTTGCAGCCACGCACCATATCATTGTTCATATCTGTAGCCAATTGAAATGGTGCTCTTTGGCCATCAATTGGCCCTTGCGCCACTAAAAACTACCCATCATCATCATCACTGTGAAAAGAAAAAAATCAATGTTAATTTGAACAAACATTCAGTTTTGCTACCCTACTAGGGGCACAGGTGGTAGAAACAAAAAATAAATAAACATACACCATACTCACGGAGTAAAAACTGATGAGCGGGGTGAAGCGTCCATGC
Source organism: Rhipicephalus microplus (assembly GCF_013339725.1). Classification (NCBI taxonomy): domain Eukaryota; kingdom Metazoa; phylum Arthropoda; class Arachnida; order Ixodida; family Ixodidae; genus Rhipicephalus; species Rhipicephalus microplus. The sequence goes on from NC_051170.1 coordinate 35,718,416, forward strand.
CTTCGTTCATCCATTCATCCATGCGTCCGTCCATGCGCTCATTGTCGCCCCGCCGCGGTGGTCTACTGGCTAAGGTACTCGGCTGCTGACCCGCAGGTCGCGGATTCCAATCCCGGCTGCGGCGGCTGCATTTCCGATGGAGGCGGAAATGTTGTAGGCCCGTGTGCTCAGATTTGGGTGCACGTTAAAGAACCCCAGGTGGTCGAAATTTCCGGAGCCCTCCACTACGGCGTCTCTCATAATGAAATGGTGGTTTTGGGGCGTTAAACCCCACATGTCAATCAATCAATGTGCTCATTGTCCGCACCTCGGGATCCTGCCGCCAAGCACGAGCCGCAGCGGCCTTCCGAACCCGGCGCTCCTCGTCATTCATGGTCCACCAAGCTGCACGATCTGGCAAGAACACTCGTACGGCGACGATCTAGGAGATTCACAGACAACGGGCTCTCCGGTTGAGCCCCACGCAGCCCGCGCCGCAGCCAATCGGAGAGCAGCTGCACCACCAAAGTCATCTAGCATACCTTCACCGAACCACCATATTGTACACATGTCCATAGGACAGCACCCTCTATGAAACGAAACGAGAAATGGAATGCGTACAACGCATGCGTACAGCGCTTACTATACTATAGGTATGAGAATGGTCGACGACCGATGCCGCTCGAGCACCGGGCAGGTCTCGCCATAAGGATCTTTGCCCCTGAAAGAGAAAGAAGCCGAAATGGTTGGAATTGTAGTACACTTAAAACAAAATGGTCATATATAGTGTAGCACAAACGGTAGTGCAATGTCAAGACTGCTAAGACGCCCTAGTGTCGTTCCCAGTGCACGATGACTCTCGTCCATCATATATCCCATGACGACGCTTTTTCCGCTCGTGAAGATTTTGACAACTAATTCGATTCCTGCGCTCAGACTACATTAGTGTTCGGAATTCAGAAATAGTTTGTCACAATTATCTGCCGTCGAAACGCATCAGCACAGCCGTGAAAGTTGTTTTTTCATCTCTGTAGCGAGGACAGTCGCAAAAGTTGTATTCATGTCCATGTTTCAGCACATCATTGCCATGGGCGAATCTACAAGTGTGCAGACTGGCATGGATGGCTTTGTAATATCCTGGAGCGAGTTCATCGAGATGGGCACCAAATCACGCCTTCTATCATCGCCCTCTATCGAGTACCAATCAAATCGCATATGCTACATGCGTTCTACGAGCGGCACCACAGGAAAACCCAAAATGGTCGTGCACTGCCACGATTCACTTGTGGCAAGTGTAAAGGCTAACAGGTGATGAGTCAATTGCCAATTTTTTGTCATTGTTTTGCTCTAGTATAGTATGCGGTTTGTCTACTATGCGGCAAACTTAAAGTTTATACGCTCTGGTGATGAGATGAGTTTTACTTTTGAGTGTGTCTTCTTTGGCCTATCGCAGTTACACTCTGTGATGGCGTAGGTCCGGTGTCTTAACACGCGGTTCACTGGCCGCATGCGGCCCACGGATATTTTGCTTGTGGTCAAGGCTGGACATCTCGCTTGCGAACCGGCGCGGACATGACTGCCTTGTTCCCATTTTGTTTCTATTCAAGGCATTCTCGAAATCCATATTTCTCCAGCTTGTCTTTTTTGTCTAATCTTGACGCCAAATATGCTTCAAAAATGGCCTACATAGTGATATGAGAAAAAAAACCTCCCCACATTACATTTATGAATCATTTATGATGGAGATTAGGCCGACTTGAGCCATCAAAGAGAACGGCTCATCGAATTGTCTAGGAATATTGTAGTCGGTATTACTAGTATTGCTATTAGGCTCGCATTGCTATTAGGCTCGCTAAGGGATTGGCTTGTCAAATTGTCTAGCGAATATTCGTCAATGTATTGTTGGTATTGCAATGTCCGCAGTCAACTCAGTTCTAGAAATTATTTTTCATCTTATCAGTAGCACCTGAAACCCAGTATAAATTTATGTATTTTTGATTACTTGTTGCACACCTCCCAATCAGTTACACATAAGTGCAATACAGTAACTGCATGAATTGGAAAACGTCAAGACTCGGATATATCCTGCCTACAACGTTATAAAACTCAGACAGTTATTCCAAAACTAGCTGTTCATTTATATCATATACTGATCATGGATCCGTTGGATAGCTTAGGTTTAGAATCATAGGATACCGCAGTGTTAAGGTACAACCAATGTTACAATGAACCTTTTATGTCAGTCCCATCTCACTTGGGTTCTTTCTTGCAGTATGTCCTAAATAAGCAATTAAAATGAATGCATGAATTATACATGCAAGTATGCGCAAGTGTAAATCTCGAAAGACAATAAGAGACAAGTGGGGCATATTATTCCAACTATGCCACAAAGCACATTCATTGGAATGTGCCGTCTTTTCTAGGCACGTTCGTTTTGTGCTTAAAAGCCAGTCATTGAAGATTTGTTTCTCCTGCTAAAGTACATGAAGCTATAGGGGGAGAGTGACACCAATGGTTCGCATGCAGAAGAAAGGGGGATATGCAATAAAAACGTCGTCGTCACTTTTGCAGTCACCAACAGCACATGGGCTTGTCGGCGGAAGACGTGCTTTTGTGTACCAGTACTCTTGGTCACGTCTACGCCTTGTTTGACTGCGTATGCAAGGCCATCGTCCAGGGAGCTACATGCGCGTTCCTTGAAAAGGCTGACACAGAGGCAACTCTCGACGCACTCCAGAGGTTCAAGGCAAGCACTGTACTTTTGTGTCAAAGAACAAATCACACCATTGGTCACACGTGCCATTCAGTATTCGCGTATTATGCAACGTATTGACTATTTCATGGACGGGGTTTGCTAGCGTCATGCTGCTCTGCTAGCCTCTGCCATTTTGTATATCAAACAACTAAACAAACAGTGCGACGATCGCGTACACGTAACCCCCTTCGTGGGAAAATAGATAGACCGGTGTATTCGCCGTTTCGTGACCTAATAAACTGACGTGGTGATATACATTACGATTATAGCGCCCGCAAGACAGCCCAAGGTGGCGGCTTCTTACGAAAAAACTATCTATACAAGGCGAAAAATTTATGCGCCGCTTCTGGTTTAACTTCTCTGAAGCTCAATAAACAGCGCAGGTGGTGGCGATATTATTATTATTATTATTATTATTATTATTATTATTATTATTATTATTATTATATTATTATTATTATTATTATTATTATTATTATTATTATTATTATTATTATTATTATTATTATTATTATTATTATTATTATTATTATTATTATTATTATTATTATTATTATTATTCATTTTACACATCTACAAGGAAAACAAGAAAACGGGCCCGTCTAAGTCTCCGAGGTCTTTTGTGAGAAGACCCGAAAGCGATGTGGTTAGAAGGTCACAGGAACTATCATTGTTTCCTTTTGCCAACGAACAGACCAACGAGTGATACGATTGCTTTATTGCAGACAGTAAATAAACACAACAAAGAAGAGACCAAGAGCATATATGACGTACAAATAGACGATAGCCATGAGATTTCACCGCTCAGAGAGTAATTTCTTCAGTTGCTTTTTTGAACTAGCTAAAATAGACTCTTCAGATAGTTCATTGAAAAAGTAATAATGATAATGATTGCCTTTATTTTTCGGTCCTAAAGGGACAAAGAACCCCAAACCAAAAGCTACAAAATTGTAGCTTGAATGCGTCTGAGGCCCAGAGAGAGAGAATAAAATGAGGGAAAGGCAGGGAGTTATTCATAAATTGGGCCATCTGGTTTGCTACCCTCAGGGAACCGTTCTCGGGCCCCTCCTCTTTGGCATCTATATAAATGAATTACTGACAAACATTTATTCTTCAATGAATGTTTTTGCTGATGATTTTGTTATATACCACGGCATTAACAACAAGAACGACGTCCTAAGACTTCAATCAGACATTAACAAGGTTTTGAAATGGTGTAACACTTGGAGTATGAAAATAAAATATAAGTGCAAGAACATACACATTTCTCGGGATTCAGATGAAGCTCCTACTTACCACATTAACAAAGTTGCTAATGAAACTTTTTTTTCCTACAAGTACCTCGGTGTTCACATTTCTTCTAACCTGTCCTGGAAAACTTATATCGATCATGTCATAAATCACGCATACCGAATGCTTGGGTATCTAACCGGAACTTTTCTCATTCACCCTGTTCAATAAAATTACTGCTTTATAAAACACTGCTTTGCTCGAAACGAAAATATTGTGCATCTGTCTGAAGCCCTGGCAATGATTCACTCACTTCAGACGTGCAAGATGTGCAAATCCGTGCCTTCTGTTTCATACTCTCTATCACAGAACAAGTACCGTGATTGCTATGAAATCTTGTTTGCCCCTCTCTCCTATCTCTTATAACAGGTTTGTAGCTTCATTACGTCTTTTTCATATAATATACTGATACAGCTATCTGGAAAACAAATTACTCAGAAGGCTCTCGTGTATATCAACTCGCACCAATCACCGCAGTAAAGTTGGAATTTCACCGTGTCACACTAAATGTTTAATGAATCATTCATACCCATAACTTGTGTCAGGTGTAATGGCCTTCCCCATGGCACCCCTTATATAACAGATAACAACATGTTTCGTAAAACAGTTGCTATTTTATGAATATATTTAGGATTATTACTGATTGTATATTTTTTGTTATAAAAACTGTTCTCTTGTACTCCCGCTAGTACTTTTCATTTTTTTGTCTTGCTGTGACTTTCTTAATCTCCACATTGTAGTTCCATATATTATTTTCCTGTATGCGGTGATGTTTTCTGTATTCTTCATGTATCCCCCCTCCTTTCTCTAATGCCTTTGGGCTCTGAGGGGACAATAAAAAATAAATAAATCGTTATTATTAATAATAATAAATAAATAGTTATAGTTAACAGATCTACAGAGATATTTACCTGGGAATCAAACAGCTCCGCCATTAAAATAAGCATCAAAAGTATGGGGACGTCTTAGCAAATTATTGGACGTATTCACAGGTGTCCACGTTTAGCACGGTGCCATATATGGCCCGTTGCCTTCTAGAACATCCGCAACGCAGCCACTACGATCTCAGCCACTTGCGCTACCTTGCAACTGGAACAAGCTACATCAGTGAAGATGTTGCGAAGAGCCTCTTCCGTGAGCTCAACCTCAAGAGCTACGTTCAAAGTAAGTTTTCCCGTGCGTTCATTGATGCCGGAGGCTCCAACCACCCGGCCATTGCAGCCGCATTTTTGATGGAGGCGAAAATGCTTGAGGCTCATGTACCTAAATTTAGGCGCGCGTTAAAAAGCTTCATGAGGTAGAAATTACCCGAGTCTATCGCTATACGGCGTCGCTAAAAATCGCATCGTATAGTTTTGTCGCCGTGTGGATGAGGCGAACTATGGCACCCTGAGACCAACAAATGCCGACTGTTAGTACTTCGGTAAGCTTCAGCGCATTGATGTAGCCTACTCTACGGAACACAAGTATTATGAGGAACACCTTCCCACTTTCAGGACTCAATCTTTGAACTCGGTCACTCGAATCCCCGAAGCGCGGTCTTGTATATGCATGAGCACATACGCATGGGCTACCCCATTAATGGGGAATGCGCAGCTTGGCGTTTCTTTGGTCAAACAACAATGCTTTGAAAAAGCACATATAGAGTACCACTGTTTATTATGTGCTTGTTGATACCATTTTTGTACGGTGTTCACCATATTGTAGCGATGCTGAGGCAGACAGGCTAAAAAAACAAGCAACTTTATTAGGGCGAACTTGTGCCCACAAGTCTAATGACTATGGTCGTCGAGTCCGTGTAGTCGAGAGGCACAGATTCAACTAACTTCCTCTTCCTCGTTGTTGGAGCGCACGAACGCGTGACGCATGCCAGCCGGGTCTTGCTGGTGCTCTTGCCATGATGATTGCGGCGGCTACTTGAACGTGGCCAACCTGTCGCGGCATTATCCCCCTCCTCAGACGCATCGTACCGATGCTTGAGAGAGTGAAATGATACATGCGCCCTCTCACTCGTTTTCCGACGATCTGTCATGATAGGGCTTCATGCGGACTACGTGTACCACTTTCGTGGTATGGCGGCGTCTTGAGCTCACGTATCCCGCGGATCTGACTTCATAAATGACGTCGCTGATACGGTTGAGTACTTCATAAGGGCCGAAGTATCGACAAAGAAGCTTTTCAGAGAGTCCGCAGCGGCGCACTGGGGTCCATATCCACACTTTGTCACCGGAATGATAAAGTGCGTCACTGCGTCGCTTGTTGTACCGACTAGAGTCGACGCGTTGTTGACGGCGTATTCGGTATCTTGCCATTTGTCGTGCTTCTTCGGCTTTTTGCAAGAAGTCATCTAAGTCAGGTGGATAGCTGTTTTCGTCCTGTAGTGGTAACATGGCATCCAGCGGGGTGGTCACTCTTCGGCCGAATACTAGTTCGAAAGGGGCAACGTGGGTTGTTTTTTGAATGGCTGTATTATATGCGAATGTTACGTAGGGTAATATTTCATCCCACTGTTTATGTTCAACATCGACATACATTGATAGCATGTCGGTCAGAGTTCTGTTGAGGCGTTCGGTTAAGCCATTTGACTGAGGGTGATACGCCGTTGTTCTTCTGTGATCGGTATTTGTCATGCGCACCAGACATTGCATAAGGTCTGCAGTAAATGCGGTGCCCCGATCCGTAATAACGACGATGGGTGCACCATGTCTGAGCACTATGTTGTTCACAAAGAACTTGGCGACTTCGGCAGCTGTCGCGCTGTACAGAGAGTCAGTCTCAGCATAACGGCTCAGATAGTCTATAGCTACGACAATCCATTTCTTACCTACACATGATGTCGGGAAAGGTCCTAAGAAGTCCATGCCGACTTGTTGGAATGGGGCATCCGGAGGGTCTATTGGATGGAGAAGGCCGGCTGGTTTTACGGCTGGAGTTTTGCGCCGTTGACATTGACGACAAGTTTTCACGTAGCGCTGCACTGATGCGAGCAACTTAGGCCAATAGTAGTTCAGGCGAATCCTGGCGAATGTTCGGCTTACACCCATGTGTCCGGATGTTGGCTCGTCGTGGCATGCATGCAGAATTTCCTGTCGCATGGCTGTGGGCACAACTCGTAAAAACGTTTCGCCATTAGGTTCAAAGTTCCTCCTGTAAAGGACACTTCCTCGAAGGCAGAACGTGGAGTGCCCTCTGGAGAATATGCGAGGAACTTGAACGTCGAGACCCTGCAGGTGCTGTGTAAGCGCCAGCAAATCCGGGTCATCTCGTTGTTGTTGAGCTATTTCGGATGCGTCGACAATGCCTAGAAACGGGAAGTCTTCCTCTTCAGGTACACTTGGATCGACGGGAGAGCGAAACAGGCAGTCGGCATCACTGTGTTTCCTTCCAGATTTGTATACGACCGTAATGTCATACTCCTGCAGCCTAAGGCTCCATCTGGCTAGTCGACCTGACGGATCCTTGAGATTTGCTAGCCAGCATAGAGCATGGTGTTCACTGACAGCTCTGAACGGTCTACCATAAAGGTAGGGTCGAAACTTATTTATTGCCCAGATGACTGCGAGGCACTCTTTTTCAGTAGCAGAGTAGTTTGCCTCAGCTTTTGAGAGTTTGCGGCTGGCATAGGCTAACACTTTCTTTTGACCATTTTCCCACTGAACCAGGATGGCGCCGAGGCCGACATTGCTGGCATCTGTATGGACTTCAGTGTCGGCTGTCTCATCAAAATGTGCAAGTATTGGTGAACCCTGTAGCCGTTTTCTTAATTCATCAAAAAATTTCTGTTGTTCGCTTTCCCATGTGAAGGGCACGTCGTCTTTCGTTAGTTTTGTAAGAGGTTCCGCAATCTTTGAGAAGTTTTCCACAAATCGCCTATAGTAGGCACATAAACCCAAAAATCGACGCACTGACTTTTGTCTTTGGGTGTAGGGAACCTCTGAACAGCGGCTGTCTTTTCTGGATCAGGACGAACACCGTCAGAACTAATGACATGTCCAAGGAATCTCAGCTCTTCGAAGCAGAAGTGGCATTTTTCGGGTTTGATTGTCAAGTTTGCTGACCGGATGGCTTGTAATACAGTGCGCAGTCGCTCTAGATGTTTGTCGAACGTTGCAGAGAATACCACCACGTCATCCAAATACACTAGGCATGACTACCATTTCAATCCCGCGAGGACAGTGTCCATCATTCGCTGGAACGACGCTGGCGCGGAACAGAGGCCGAATGGAAGCGCTTTGAATTCGTAGAGGCCATCTGGTGTTACGAATGCCGTTTTTTCACGGTCCCGCTCGTCTACCTCTATTTGCCAATATCCGCTTTTCAGATCCAAGGAGGAGAAAAACTTTGCGGATCGCAGCCGATCTAGTGTGTCGTCGATACGTGGCAAGGGGTAGACATCTCGTTTAGTTACACTGTTGAGTTTTCGGTAGTCGACACAGAATCTAAGCGTTTTGTCTTTCTTCTTAACGAGCACTACGGGGGACGCCCATGGGCTATTCGAAGGCTGGATGACATCATCCGAAAGCATTTCCTCCACTTGCTTTCTAATGATTTCCCGTTCTTTCTGTGACACACGATATGCATGTTGGCATATAGGCCTCGTGTCGTCTTGCGTTATAATTCTGTGTTTCGTAATTGACGTGCGCTGGACCTTCGAGGCAATTGAAAAGCAATCAGAGAATTCTTTTACTAAGGCGTAAATCTGTTTCTTTTGACTGTCCGGAAGGCTCTGGTTGACGGTCACGGATGTGTCGATGTTGCAGGCCACTGGTCGAGTGGTTGACGTGGTTAAGCTGCATAGTTCTGTCGCCATACAGAAGTCGTGTAAATAGGCAATAGCCGTGCCTTGAGCGATGTGTTGAAGCTCATTGGAGAAATTTGTGAGTAGGACATCTGCACGGCCATTAGTCAAGTGAACAAGACCCCGAGCTACCCAGACACCTTTTTTTAAAAAACAGCCCTACGTTTGTATCCGCTATGCCTTCGCGGTTGTAAAATGCGTCATTCTCTACGAGCACCATTATACTGCAGCGTGGCGGCACAATTACGTCATCATGAACAACGCGTAGAGCAGTTAGGCGTCGCTCCTCAGATTCCTCTACAGGTATAGCTCGTTCAGTCGAAAACGACACGCTGGACCTACGCAGGTTAGTTACGGCGCCATTAGCTCGCGAAAAAATCCATTCCTATAATGAGGTCTCTTGAACATTCTGGTAGCACAATGAAATCGGCAACGTAAATAAAGCCCCGTATTTCAAGTCTTGCGGTGCATCTGCCAAGGGGCGTAATAATGTGACCACCTGCCGTGCGTATCTGCGATCCACTCTACTGTGTCACAACTTTGTTTAGCTTCTTCACCATCTTGTGACTTATCACTGAATAATCAGCCCCGGTGTCGACTAAGGCATTCAGCTCCCATCCTTCCATTCTCAACCGCAAATCTGAAGTAACGCTTTTGTGGTTGCACCCATTTACCGGAAATACACCGTCGTCGCCCTCAAGCCATATTGGAGGATCTTCGTAATTGATGTTATCAGCGGCCTCACCTCCACAGGTCGCTTGCTTCAGTTTTCCGGGAGTGGACTTGGAGAGCGATGACCAGGCTGCCTTGAAGGTGCACGTGGGCTGGATGACCGGTAGCGCATAGGCGATGGTGACCATGACCGACGTTGGCGTAGAGGTGGCGAGTTCTGGCGCGTGGACAAGTACTCCTCAATCTCCGCTGGTCTTTCGCCGTTTCGGGGGCACGGTGCATACGACGGGAAGCTTCTTAATCCAGCCAGTCGGTAAGGGCAGAATCTGTACAAATGGCCCGCTTCGCCACAATGGAAACAAAGAGGCCTGCGCTCGTGATCACGCCAGACGTCACTTTTCCTGGGCCTGGGCTCCACATAGCGATGCGTGCTACGTGCTCCTGGGGGCAGATAGGTAGCCGTTGGTTCCCGTGGACGAGGTACGCTGCGTGCTGTAGATGGGAGAGGAGTCGCCGCCATCGCAACTGCTGCATTGTTGTGTACTGTGGGTTGTCGGAGAACTTCAGAGTACGTTCGGATAGGTCGAACCGGCTGCAGCTCACGCTCTGGTTCTCGTATTACCTGCCTCAGTTCGTCACGAACAACGTCTGTAACAGATAGTGCAGTTGGAGTCTGGGGCATTTGCAGTCTGCTCAGTTCTTCCCTAATAACTGATCTAATGAGCTCTCGCAGGGCTTCAACGTCGTTTCGCACGCCTCCAGAAAATACCTGTGCAAATGCGCAGTTAAGATTCCGGTTGTACTGCCGAACGCGCTGTTCTAGTGTTTTTTCGATGGCCGTTGCTTCCGAATAAAACTCAGCAACAGTGCTTGGAGGGTTGCGGACGAGAACGGCGAACAGCTCTTGCTTCACTCCGCGCATTAGATGGCGCACCTTCTTATCTTCAGCCATGTTGTAATCCGCACGCTTGAACAGACGGACCATGTCCTCAATTTACATGACAGCACTCTCGTTTGTGAGCTGGTTCCTGGATTGAAGAGCAGCTTCCGCTTTTTCTTTTCGGTCTATGTTCACGAACGTAGCCACCGCTTGTCGTCGAAATACCTCCCAGGTAGACAACGAGGTTTCATGGTTCTCAAACCATGTCTTTGCGAAGTCTTCCAGGGCGAAGTATACGCGACGGAGCTTCTCTCTTTCGTCCCATTCATTCAAGCTCGCCACTCTCTCGAACAGGTCCAGCCAATCTTCAACATCCTCGTACGAGTCGCCGTGGAATACTGGCGGCTGGTGCGCTTGGCTAATGAACACTTGTGCCGGTGTTACCTGGGTAGTCATAGTGGTGGCATCCATAGTTTGAATTCCCCTTGGTGCGAAGTGAAGAGGACCAAACTCAGGTGAGTCACCTCGAAGACGGCGACTTGCCCTCTGGTGTACAGGAGTCACTTCCACGGGGTTGATACGCTGGTCGTCGGGGCTACGCTGTCTTGAACTCGCGGGGCTTCGATTCATAACCCAGCACCTCCACCAGAAATGTAGCGATGCTGAGGCAGACAGGCTAAAAAAACAAGCAACTTTATTAGGGCGAACTTGTGCCCACAAGTCTAATGACTATGGTCGTCGAGTCCGAGTAGTCGAGAGGCACAGATTCAACTAACTTCCTCTTCCTCGTTGTTGGAGCGCACGAACGCGTGGCGCATGCCAGCCGGGTCTTGCTGGTGCTCTTGCCATGATGATTGCGGCGGCTACTTGAACGTGGCCAACCTGTCACGGCAATATGATGTATTCGGATGCATGTGAGTTACTTCAGCTAGCGCATAGGCAAAATCGTCACCTTTAGCGTTAGTCGTCGGGATGGGTGCATCCACGGGTCATTATTTTTTGCATCACTCGTGCTGTGAGAGATGCCGCGTAGCTGCAGACGCTGCCAACGCGGCACGCCTGCGCCGACAGCCGGTTGTCGCGTCTGGTGAGGTACTCAAGGCTTTGCCTAAATAAACAATCAGCCACACTCCTGTGATGACACGGTTCAGTTTTGTGTTACACTAATTCCCATGACAAGGGCATCAAAGAAGACGGTAGACGAAGAGTCACGCATAATGCGCATGTCCGTCTTGGAGTTTATGTTTTCGTCTCCCGTCTCTCGTTTGCTAAGCATGCAATGCCAATTAGCCCAGCTATCCATCGTGTTTTTCGTGTTACACAACTTTTAAAAAATGGCAGATCCCACGTACAGTGGGAATCGATGATATGCGAAGCACGAATGAGAAAGGTTGATATGTCACTTTAAAATCAGCACTACGCAATGAGGTGGCAATACATCTTGCCGTACATGACTTCCGTATTATGATTATCATGTTTGGATGTGTCGTTTACCTTCGTCATCTATTCACGTCTCGTGATATCAAATTTAGTATATGTGGAGCTAGCGAAACGGCCACAAGCCCACTATGAGCGTGGTATGTTGTCGTGTTCTTAAATGTTGAAGTGTTTGCTTCGCAAGGGTTTTATTTGTGCTTGCATGTTCTTTAAAGCGAAAAGAGATGCAAGCGATCAGCATAAAGCGAGCCTTAGCGCATGTATACGACTAAGAAAACTAACAACACTACATTATTAGTATTCGCAACTGTTGTTTTAGCTATACAAATAAAGGCGAGAAAATTTAGTGGTGTGGAGGATAAGCAGAATATCACTCAGTAGCCCTCGTTCACCACCGCCTTGACTACGCTATTCACCATAAGCCTTTCAATTTTCTGCGGTGTCACTGAACGAAGCTTTTGTAGAAAGATTTTTTTTTCACAAAAGCAATTGTGACTCTTCAGTAAGCGTTCGCAAATGCTTTTCCTCTATTCTTCAGTCTACGGGCAAACGGAGTTCGTCTTCATAACAGGAGGCCTGCACGATTCACCGCCAAGGTTTGCGTCGATCGGGCGTCTAGGAGTGGGCGTTGAAGCCATGGTAAATAAATTGCACGTCTGATAACCTGTAAGCCCTCATCTAAAGTCCTCCGTAGGTTCAGTAACCACTGGACTGTTTCGGCAGCTTTCCTTTCGTAACTGTGAAGAAGAACGCCACAGCCATGAAACCTCACACCACTGCCCGCCCACCACAGGCACACGCACGAAAATGTATAACCATGTGTCTTTTCAATATTGTTTATTCTTAAATGTCAGTACTCCTGACATTTATGTAACTAATACTTATTTTACGTTTCTCTCACAGATAGCGAAACGAAACAATTGTTACCATTGTCCGGAGACCAAGTTTCCTTCGTAGCTTACGGCCACTTATTAAACACACATAACAGTCCATAACAACAGCCACATGGTACGCACTTATTGAATAACTACCGCCATGCGTAACCTCGCCTCAACACACAACATAATTTCAGCGCTATAGTAACGACTTGAATTACCGTTAACTTACCAGACAAGTTATCATTTCACATTACGTTGTATGCTCATCAGATAAATCATCATTGGCACCTCTCTAGGCACAAAACCAAGAATTTTTCTTGCTTTTTTTATGTATCAACCTAAATAGCACCGCAAATACGTCTGAATGGCACCTCAGTTGGTTGTTCTACAAGTTGATATCGACAGTGCTTATGATGGACAATTTCTACTGTAACAGATGGCTGGGCAACGAACAATGTACAGAGAAAAAAATCCGTTTGATGATAATACCTAAAATTTGATTTAACGCGGCATAAAATGGAGTCTTTGTATTGTTTTGCTTGTTTATATATATGGTCTGGTAATGTTAATCTGGCTCGTCTTCGCCTTAATCTCTGTCATTGTAGCTATGAACTCTTGGTACTGACACTCGAGACTAACCCCATACTGTATTTTGTATTTCTTTATTACTTTATATATCGTACCCAACGGAGAATGCACGTATTCTCAACATTTTTGACAAATCATAAAGTTTTCTAACGTAGGCCAACACATTTCGTAGCCTTGTCAAAGAAAGAAGAATCAGGCTCGACTATAATTTTTGCCGGACCAACGGAAAGCACCTTGTTGTGTGCTCTTTCACCGTGACGACAAACTTGCCACACCGTATGTATACTAATCTTATGATCGTCGCGTCCAACGCTGCAGGTAATAGACAGCGAAACGAAAAAGCCACTTGGCCCAATGCAGCAAGGTGAGCTCGTAGTCCGAGGGCCCGGCATAATGCGAGGATATTGGGAATGGAAGATGAGCCATGCACGGATTCTGAAGGATGGTACAGAACAGGTGATTTACATCGTCTCAAGTTTAATCTAATTCGGAGTAACAGATAAAGCGATCCTCTTAGGTCAAGGACCACTTCGTTATAAACATTCGCTTAGAAAAGCATTCATGTACTCTGTGGTCGTACGTCTTTTAAATGTGTCTATGAAAGCCTTTCATTTGCATGCTTTATTACATATTTGTGTTCATGTGTATGGCAATCGATGCCGTTTTCATTACCCCTTAGTGTCTGGTTATTCTTCTCCTAACTTTGGTTTTAATGATAAAACAAAAACAACGCTGTGTATGTCAATGTCTTACACTCACTTGGCAACTCATCCCCAAGATCATCCCTTGTCCACTCATGCAGGTGACGAGTGCTACTTCGACCAAGAAGGCTGGCTCTACCTCGTGCAGCGACTGAATGAGGCCATGTACTGCCGCAACTTCAAAATTATACCAGCCAAAGCTGAAGCAGTCCTGTTACAGAGTGCCCATGTGAAAGACTGCGCTGTCGTGGGCCTGCCGGATATACAGGCCGGGCATCTGCCGCACGCCATAATAGTCCCAAAGGTCGACAGCAACCACCTTGGCCCAGAGTACTACAGAAACTTTGCTGATGGTTCGTGCAGGCTACTTTTTCAACTATGGCGTTCGTAATGTTTGGTCGTTGTGTTGTTTTTTTCTTGAAATAGTAATTCATGTGTTCTGTGTATGCCCGTTTCCGTAATGATCTTCGCTGAAGCCCTAATTCCTACCACACTTTGACAATATATGAAAAAACTTGACGTCGTTTGTGCAGTAGATTAAAGCGTCCTTTATATTATGGGGACTTTCTCGACGAGTTTCCGCCGTCCGCGTCGTCATTGCCTCCATGTTCCGTATAAAGTCAACATTGGTAACATAGTTCCGCACATCGTATGCTACCCACGTGCACGAGTGGGGCGACGAACGCGGCTGAAGCAGAGATCAAACGAACCAGCCTATCTCTGCTGCTTGGAGGGCATACGATGACATCACCCCACTCAGGAGGCCTGCCGTTAAAGCAATGAGAAAACGTCCCTGCTGTCTATAACGAGCACGGAAAAAAGCGATACGTTGAGCTGTTGCATGCCACGCTTTCGCCTCCGGAGCTTGTTGGCGTTCCCGCTTTGACGCTGCTTCCCAAACTCTAGCCTCCGGGCTAGCTTGTTTCCTGCGTCGGCAGTGCCTCTCGCGGGCGAGCGGGCGTTCACGTTCGTTTCCATCCATGGCATAAAGACGAGATTGTGTTTTCGGGAACGCGCTTATTCTTAACCGTAATCAGCTACAGCACAAAGTGCACACGATGCCTTACAGATCTGTAGCGGGTACTTCCCTTATCTGCAGAATGACGAATGGCACAGTAATATAAGGGGTGGATCACTACTTCGTGAAAGTTATGGTGGGCGTATAGCGGGTACCCTGCATGTTCCGGGCCATGACGTATATTCGGTGGAAGCGTAGTTCATACACTATAGCATAGTGAGCCGGCAAGATCAGTTGTCATTATTGCGGCATGTTCCGAACAAATCTATTGTTTCTTTATTAGTTGCGGTCTCTTGAAACACTTCAGTTGGATACGTGCTGCTGAAAGCGCTTCATTTTGCTGGATAATGTACTTTCACAATTGTCGCACCTCATGCAGAAGTTCAACTGCAGTGGCTAACGCACTCAAAGCCATCGCGAGCCACCACACAATTATTTTGTGCGTAATATTTGTGCGACCTTCATGTTCCTTAGCATTAGGTGCGTTGTTGGGTGTGCCTTTGATCCCACGAAAATTTTAACTGATGTGTCAGGAACGAACCCAGGACATTTATTTGTCCCGACGAGAACGGAAATTCATTCTGAGCGGTGCATCAAAGTCGGGACAGTTGGTAACCACATTAGCCTCCCGTGCATCAGAAGACAGGACTTGCGTAGTGAGCGCTTGCTCCGAAGCTCGTTTAGTGTCGCGCGCCTCGGCCTTCCTCCTTTCCGCTTCCAGAGCTCGTGCTTGCGTACGTCATCAGTCGCTCGCCGGCTTGGAACGCGCGATGCCACCGATGTCTCCTCGGGCAATATATCCGTCCCACGTAGGCTTTTTGAAAGCCTTCGAACTGATATTCTTTTGACTGAACGGTCAAGTACTATCCCTACAACTATACTTCGCTAGCCATTGGGCAACAAAAGTGGAAAAATGGCACTAACATGTTCTCTAGTTTACAGTGTGCTCGTACTCACGATCGAAAAAAAAAAACAGCAGCATATCCACGGGGTGAATGATGGAGAGTGGGGCGAAGCATCCATCCGTTTATTCCTTATTGCTTCCGTCCATCTATGCGTCCGTCTGTGTGACCGTCCATGCGTCCATCCGCCCGTCCATGCGTGCGTCTGTTCATGCATCCGCAGGTCCATCCGTGCGTCCATCCCTGCGTTCGTCCATGCATCCGCCCCTGCGTCCGTCCATGCGTTCATCTGTCCGTGCAGCCATCCGTGCGTCCGTCCATGCATCTGTCCGTGTGTCCGTTCGTTCATTTAGTCAGCGCTCCAAGTACCACCATCTCGCATATCTTTTCATCATATATTCCGCATAAGAAGCACCGCCATCCAGGGGACATTCCAAGGACAAAACGAGAGGTGGCACACGCACACTTTCTTACGGCTTGCGCTTCGTGTCTACTTCCCATCTTTAAACACCTCGAGTTCATGGTATATACTAGTTCACGGTATTCACGGCACTGCGGCCCAACGCTCACTAAAGCTTTCTCCTTCCATTCGTTCTTACTTCCGTTCATCCATGCGTCCGTCTGTGTAACCGTCCATGCGTCCATCCGCCCGTCCATGCGTGCGTCTGTTCATGCGTCCGCACGTCCATCCGTGCGTGCATCCCTGCGTTCGTCCATCAAATCCGCCCAGCGTCCGTCCATGCGTCCATACGTCCGTGCAGCCATCCATGCGCCCGTCCATGCATCTATCTGTGTGTTCGTTCGTCCATCTAGTGAACACTCCAAGTACCACCATCTCGCATCTCTTCATCATATTGCCACGTTCCATTTCACAAGTTTTTGTTATCGTTCCGAAACACCACACGGTTCTCGGCGCAAACCGCGCCTGCAGGTTTCGAGAAGGTTCCGGACTGTAGTAGATCATTTCGATAAGATCACGCCCACTGTGCGAACGGTACAGATTGTTCTGGAACCTACGCCACCGCCAGCGATAACGCTAGAACATTCGACGGCAAGGGTATAAATGCCGACGCGCTTCGCCGCTTGTCAGTAGTTGATCGAAGGCCGACGCTGCGTTCGCCGCTATCAGTCCGAGACTGCTATCTGTGCAAGACTGCTGCTGTAATTAGACTTTCCCTTTACCGGGCACAGGTTCGCCCAAATAAACAGTTAAATCCCAACACGAAGTTTTCTGTCTTTGGTCACGTCACGACCCCGTGACATCTGGTGGAGGTGCTGCTTCGTTCATGTACCGGACGCCCCCGTCAAGCTGTGAACCCAGCCCCCTTCGCGGAGAAGACACCGACGCCAACCAAGAGCAGCGAACGAGCCGCCGACAGCAAGGCCTCCCACCGGAGTACGGCCTGCTACAAGACAAGGCGCGGAAGACCAAGACCATGACCTCGACTGCAGCGACAATGACAACCGGAGCGTCCCAGCCCGCGATCGTCATTCATCAACCCAGGGAACCACCAACGTTCCATGGCCCATCGTTTGAAGACCCGGAAACCTGGCTAGAAACATACGACCGTGTGGCCGCCCTCAACCACTGGGACAACGAAGAAAAGCTCCGTCGTGTGTACTTCTACCTGGAAG
Organism: Rhipicephalus microplus; assembly: GCF_013339725.1. NCBI lineage: Eukaryota > Metazoa > Arthropoda > Arachnida > Ixodida > Ixodidae > Rhipicephalus > Rhipicephalus microplus. The sequence goes on from NC_051170.1 coordinate 35,735,949, forward strand.
ACACCGCAAGGACCTGGCTAGAGAATCGGGAGTCCACGCTCCGAACGTGGGATGTCTTCTGCGGCGCATTTCTTCAAACGTTCGCAAGCGTCGCTCGCAAAGAGAGAGCCGCTACTCTACTCGAGACCCGGGTTCAGCTACCAAACGAAAAGGTTGGAATTTTCACAGAGGAGATGACCCGCCTATTCCGTCACGCTGACCCAGACATGCCTGAGGAAAAGAAAGTTCGTTTCCTCATGCGAGGGGTCAAACAGGAGCTCTTCGCGGGACTAATGAGGAATCCACCGAACACCGTCCAAGAATTTGTATCCGAGGCGACCACCATCGAAAAAACGCTGGACATGCGCACCAGACAGTATAATCGTCGCCTGACTCCAGAATGCGCTGCTGCTCAAGCCAGTGACTCCGACGACCTGCGTGAAACGATCCGAGCGATCGTGCGGGAAGAGCTTCGCAAACTGTTGCCTTCGGCGCAGCCTCAAGTGGATTCGATCGCCAACATTGTGTGAGAAGACGTCCGGCAATCACTTCGAATTCCCGAAACACCGCCGCCCGAGCCAGAAACTATGAGCTACGCCGCTGCAGTGCGCCACAACGCTCCTCCCCGTCCACGCCAAAACGCCGCCCCGTCACACTTCCGTCGCCAGACGCCACCGCCGCCACCACCCAAACCGATGTCCTACCGTTCCCCAGCGGGCCAGCGCAGTGCACCGAGAAAAACGGACGTTTGGCGTGCACCTGACAACTGCCCGCTCTGCTACCACTGCGGCGAGGCCGGGCACACATACCGCCGTTGCCAGTACCGACAGATGGGACTGCATGGCTTCGCCGTCAATGCACCGCGTCCGCAGCCAGGAGATCGGCCACGTGACATCGCCGACTACCTGGCAGGAACTCAATGGTCACCACGAAGTCCTTCCCTTCGCCGTCTCCCAGCCGCCGCATGTCACCGCACCTTCGGCAGTACTCTGGCCCAACGCGGGGCCGGTCTCCTAGCCCGTATCCGGGAAACTAAGGGCAGCAACCGATGGAGGTGCGGTTGCTGTGCGACGAACTACCGAAGATCCTCCGACGACGACGCCGACGCGACGGAGCTTTTTGAACACAACCCCAACCAGGAAAAGCCCTGAAGGCAAAAGCTCACTTACCGAAGGTGGCCGGACGACGCAACATGGAAGCAGCGGAACAAGCCGACGCAGCCGTGACCCGACGCCACGCCCTAACTGTAATGCGAGACGGCGAACTAGCGACCTCGACGTTCTTATCGACGGCCACAGTGTGACTGCGCTCGTCGATACTGGAGCCGACTATTCTGTCATCAGTGGGTCGTTCGCCGCGAAGTTAAAGAAAGTTAGGACAGCTTGGAAAGGCCCTGAAATCCGCACAGCCGGAGGTCATCTCGTAACGCCTGCAGGAATCTGCACAGCGAGAGTCACCATTAACGGCCGTATTTATCCTACAGACTTCGTAGTCCTACAGCGTTGCTCGAGAGATGTCATCCTTGGCATGGACTTCTTATGCCTCCATGGTGCTGTCATCAACCTAAAAACAAGGTCGATAACGTTATCCACAGAAGAAGCACTACCGCCGCGCACGCCGTCAGGACACCATGCCTTGAATGGGCTGGAAGAACAAGTCACCATTCCGCCTCGCTCAAGCGTCATTATTTCAGTCGGCGCTCCTAAATCACCTGACTTGGAAGGCGTCGTTAAAGGCAGTCAGCATCTGTTGGTCACCCGAAATATTTGCGTCGCAAGAGGAATTGCAGAGCTGCGGGGAGGCAAAGCAACGGTTATGCTCACGAATTTCAGCAATGAGTACAAACATGTGAACAAAGGAACAACGGTCGCATACATCGAAGAAATTGTCGAAGCCACCAGTTCTTTCGCCCTCGCCGATTCTGCGGAACCTGCTCAGAGGAACCAAGCCCCTCCCATAGCTTTCGACGTCAATCCCAGACTTCCGAACGATAAGCAAGAACAGCTCAAGGCCCTGCTCCTGCAATACGAAGATTGCTTTTCGTCGTCATCGAAAATTCGGCAGACCCCAATCACGAAACATCGAATCATAACCGAAGAAAATGCCAGACCACTCCGTCAGAGTCCGTACAGGGTTTCGACGCGAGAACGTGAGGCAATGAAGAGACAAGTTGATGAAATGCTGCGAGATGACATTATCCAGCCGTCCAAGAGTCCGTGGGCATCCCCCGTGGTGTTAGTGAAGAAAAAGGATAGGACCCTACGTTTCTGCGTCGATTATCGCCGCCTGAACAAAATCACAAGAAAGGACGTGTATCCTCTCCCACGAATAGACGACGCCCTTGATCGGCTCCATAACGACAAGTACTTCTCGTCAATGGACCTCAAGACTGGCTATTGGCAAATCGAAGTCGACGAAAGAGACCGAGAGAAGACGGCGTTTATAACACCGGACGGCCTCTTCGAGTTTAAGGTGATGCCCTTCGGCCTTTGCTCAGCGCCTGCAACTTTTCAACGCGTTATGGATACAGTACTGGCAGGATTGAAGTGGCAGACTTGCCTTGTGTACTTGGACGACGTCGTCGTGTTTTCCTCGAGTTTCGACGAGCATCTTCGGCGCCTTGAAGCTGTACTTCAAGCCATCAAGACGTCCGGACTCACACTGAAGCCAGAAAAGTGCAGACTTGCGTATGAGGAGCTTTTGTTTCTGGGACACGTTATCAGCAAGTCTGGAGTTCGTCCCGATCCACGGAAAACAGCCGCCATCGCCGATTTCCCGCCGCCCACTGACAAGAAGGCCGCGCGCCGATTTCTGGGTCTGTGCGCCTATTATAGGCGGTTCGTGAAAAACTTCGCCCGCATCGCCGGTCCTCTCACTAACCTTACTAAGGCCGACTCGGAGTTCAAGTGGAAACGCCACAGGAACACGCTTTCCAGGAGCTTAAACATCGCCTCCAGACGCCTCCGTTACTTGCCCATTTCGACGAATTCGCCGAGACAGAAATACATACTGACGCAAGCAGCGTAGGTCTTGGCGCCGTTCTTGTGCAGAGGGCTGACGGACTTGAAAGGGTTATTAGTTACGCCAGCCGATCGCTATCCAAAGCAGAAGCAAATTATTCTACAACAGAAAAGGAGTGCCTCGCCATCATCTGGGCTACGTCGAAATTTCGCCCCTACCTCTACGGCAGGCCCTTCAAAGTTGTGAGCGACCACCACGCCTTGTGTTGGCTAGCCACCTTGAAGGACCCTTCAGGTCGTTTCGCACGATGGAGCCTGAGACTTCAAGAATATGACATTACTGTCATTTACAAGTCCGGCAAAAAACACTCCGACGCTGACTGTCTCTCTCGTGCGCCTGTCGACCAACCGCTACCCGACGACTCGGATGACGACTACTTCTTGGGAACGATAACTACCGACGACTTCGCTGAACGACAGCGGGCCGACCCGGAACTTAAAGCCCTAATAGAATACCTCGAAGGCAGGACCGCCGAAGTCCCGAAAGTATTCAAGCGTGAGCTTGCGTCGTTCTTCCTACGAAACGGTTTTCTACAAAAGAAAAACTTTTCACCGCTTCGAGCTAAGTACCTCCTTGTGGTGCCTTCAGCTCTGCGACCAGAACTCCTGCAGGCCCTGCACGACGATCCGACGGCAGGGCACTTCGGTGTTTCCCGTACGCTCGCGAGGATACAAGAAAGGTACTACTGGCCACGTCTTACCACCGACGTCACTCGTTATGTGAGGACATGCCGGGACTGTCAGCGACGCAAGACACCGCCGACAAGGCCAGCGGGACTTCTGCAGCCAATTGATCCACCTTGCCGACCTTTCCAGCAGTTTGGTATGGACCTACTGGGGCCGTTCCCGACGTCGGCTTTCGGAAACAAGTGGATCGTGGTAGCTACCGACTACCTCACCCGCTACGCTGAGACAAAAGCCCTGCCAAAAGGCAGTGTATCCGAGGTAGCTAAGTTTTTCGTCGAAAATATCGTCCTACGTCACGGCGCCCCGGAGGTCCTTATCACCGACAGAGGAACGGCATTCACTGCCGACTTAACTCAAGCGATCTTGGCATACAGCCAAACAAACCACCGCCGGACGACAGCGTACCACCCACAGACCAACGGCCTCACCGAGCGGCTTAACAAGACGATCGCCGACATGCTGTCAATGTACGTCGATGTCGAACACAAGACGTGGGACACTATTCTTCCGTATGTGACCTTCGCATACAACACGGCGGTGCAGGAGACGACGCAGATATCTCCATACAAATTGGTCTACGGAAGGAGCCCGGCAACGACGCTCGATGCCATGTTACCCAACGTCACCGACGAAGAAAACCTCGATGTGAGCGAGTACCTTCAACGCGCCGAAGAAGCCCGACAACTCGCGCGTCTTCGTATCAAAAATCAACAGACGACCGACAACCACCGTTACAACCTTCGACGACGCTTCGTGGAATACCAGCCCGGTGAACGTGTTTGGGTGTGGACGCCGATACGCCGACGTGGACTAAGTGAAAAGCTTCTGCGACGGTACTTCGGACCGTACAAGGTGGTTCGACGTCTCGGCCCACTAGATTACGAGGTTGTCCCCGACGGCATCACGAACTCTCAGCGACGCCGATCGCGACCTGAAGTCGTCCATGTTACGCGCCTCAAGCCGTTTCATGCACGTTAACAAACTGAAACAGTGTTTTTTCTTATTATTGTTGTATTGTAATTTATTCATTGTACTTTCTTGCATTATTATTGTACCTTCATCTTTAGTTAAAGCATTGGGATGATGCCTTTTTTCAGAGGGGGGCAATGCCACGTTCCATTTCACAAGTTTTTGTTATCGTTCCGAAACACCACACGATTCTCGGCGCAAACCGCGCCTGCAGGTTTCGAGAAGGTTCCGGACTGTAGTAGATCATTTCGATAAGATCACGCCCACTGTGCGAACTGTACAGATTGTTCTGGAACCTACGCCACCGCCAGCGATAACGCTAGAACATTCGACGGCAAGGGTATAAATGCCGACGCGCTTCGCCGCTTGTCAGTAGTTGATCGAAGGCCGACGCTGCGTTCGCCGCTATCAGTCCGAGACTGCTATCTGTGCAAGACTGCTGCTGTAATTAGACTTTCCCTTTACCGGGCACAGGTTCGCCCAAATAAACATTCTAAGGTTAAAGCTTGGGCGAGTTGGTTCAAATACATGATTAAAAACACAGCGCAAACAACGGCAGGAAGAAAGGAAGAGACAGGACAGAGCGCTGACTTACAACTGATCTTTATTAGGAAATGCGAACAAATATATATCATGGCAGGCAAATAACACGTGTCCACCACAATATCAAAAAATTCGCACAAGCGTCACCATCACCATATCGCTACTGTCTCACCGCACACGTGTGCGGTGAGACAGTAACCAAATAAACAGTTAAATCCCAACACGAAGTTTTCTGTCTTTGGCCACGTCACGACCCCGTGACAATATTTTCCGCATATAGAAGCACTGCCATCCAGCGGACATTCCAACGACTAAACGAGAGGTGGCACACGCACACTTTTTAACGGCTTGCGCTTCGTGTCTACTTCCCACCTTTAACCACATCGAGTTCATGGTGTATACTAGTTCACGGTATTCATGGCACTGCGGTCCAACGCTTGCTAAACCTTTCTAAAGCCAAGGAGGTTATGCCCAGTGAGTATAACGTTGCAACCCTTTCTTGTCAGATAGTGCTCAATGTACATGCCAATGGCTACTATTGGGTAATGAGAGACAGGAGAATTCGGCTTTTAGTTAACGCCTATTCGGCTTCACATAGTCTGGTTGATAAACCAATAATCTGGTTGTTAAAACTGGAATGGCTTCGCTTCTTGGATCTACCAACGTCGCCGTTTCATCCTATTCACATAGCACTATGTCTTTTTTTATTTTTAGTACTTTATTTACGCACGAAAAATTATTTACTCCATGTCTCTTATTGCTTCATAGAGTCTTTTTTCTTGTGCATATGACAAAAAAAGCTGGCGCGTCTTTTTATTCTTCTTGCTCATCTAAACTTGAGTGAAAGTCTAATCAAACATCAGCAGCTTTACCCAACACTAACTTTTTAACGTCCTTGCGTCTGTTTAAGCTTGTCCAACATGTCACTACATTTAAACGTTTCTATTGCAGAGAGGATGCCACAGGAATATAAACTTGAAGGTGGTGTCACGCTCGTCGAATCAATTCCGCGCAACAATCTGGGAAAATTGGTGAGACGCGAGCTGGCGAAATGGGTGCTTGAGCGACGTTACCAAGGCAGCCTGCAGTAATGTTTCGGATCGTCACCTCGTGCAGCTAATTATGCACGCATGAGTGATTAATATCTACACCAAACGCATTGGGGACTAAATTTACTTTTAGCTAATACGTTGTGCGCATACATATTTTGAAATAAACCGATACTATAGGATCATCAGAACCCGTTGAAATATTGCAGATATTGAGGTCTTCCTGCTCTCATTCAATGGTCAGATCAACTTAGAAATGTAAAATACCTAGTTCGGATTCTACGTTCATCAATACTTGTCAAGAAATTGAAAAATTTTACATTGATATTGTGAAATAAAGTTCTCTTGTTCAAGGGTGCCGGGTACCAGACTCGTGAATAAACACAATTTTAAACACTCCTTTCAAAACGTGTTGAGCACGCTTCTAAACTGATTCTCATCCCGTAATAATACTAAACACACTTGAAAAACTGGGAACTTTCTAGTCGTCTATTTTATCTCACATATTCTAAAACAAAATTAGAATTTTTTTTCATTTAACCTATATCCATGCTATTCTTTCCTATCGCTTGACCACATGTGTGCCACTTTTCTTGAAACATCTACATCAAAATCATCGTTATCCACAACAAGAATGAAGCCCATTGAAAACTTAAAACCAGTTTTTCAAGCTCACACTGCAAAACACTGGAGGCATACGCACATACACGAGGAAATGCGTGTTCAATGCACGAAAGGATTCACTGTTGCCATTATGGTACGTCAATATACGAGTTGTGTAGGTAACGCGTCACAAGTAACTGGTTACCTATAAAAAAAGTATTTTTTTTTATTAATTTTATAGAATTATTTTTTGAAACTGTACCGTGCTATAAAATTCACTTACATCTTCTTGTAGTTCATTGCCGGTTATCAATTACGACTATTTCCCAAGTCAAGGTTTAACCAATACACAACAGCAGTTCTGACCCCGAAAATAGTGTGACAACTCTGTAAGGACACCCACCCTTTCAGATAGTGGTCCCTACAGGGCCTTTTTTTCTTCTTGTTGTTGTCATTAGTGTTGTTTTCGCCTTTTTTTTTACTTTACCTGCAACGCTTTGTCAGAGCACCAGCAAAAGGGAAACGTGGTGCTACATGGACATTAGCAACGAAGCAGTGCGCTTCTGTACGAGCTGTTGTGTAAAGTGTTCGTAAGTTAAATACCACACTGCTCTGCAGCGCATACATTGAGATCACGTACAATGTAGCAGCGGATCTCTTAACGAGAAAATGTAGAATAATCTGCGATGTCAACGTTTAAAAACCGCTGTTGAAAGTCAACGTGTAACAGTATACATTTAAAAACTGCCAGGCCTTCGGGGAACGCAACGCGAAGTCTGAGCAAATGCTTGAGTAGCGGCGTTTCTATAGAGCTTTTTTTTAAACATTCTTGTGGCAACTATGTACAAGCACAATTGAATGGTACCCACTACGCGAGTAATCATCATAATTCTTGTGTATTTTGAAAGCGCTCAGCCCATTGTTATGCGCCATTCTTCGTAAAACCGTGCTGCTCACAACACAATTTTAAGGCACTATGTACACTTTGTTGAGACCGTGGCTGACGACAATGAATAATTATGCCTGAGGCCTTTGTTGGAGCATTCAATGACCCACTAGTTACGCAATTCTCATTACGTGGCGCCCGGTTGTTACATTGCTGTTCTAGAATGCTTCATTAGACATGTTAACGTGATTTAGTTCCCGACGTGGAACCTACATAGGGTCAGTTTGTAAGGCAGATTTAAGCTCCGGCGTTTCGTAGCTCAGTGGTGGAGTTCTGCGCTGCCAAGCAGAGGGCCCGAATTTGACACCCATTTTGTTTTTGGTATATATTTACTTCCTTTTATCATTTCATCATGAAAGCGGTACAGAAACTGGAGGCGGTGACATGTAGTGGTTTCACAACAGTTTTTGCTGTAAAAAGCCGCAGTAAACCTTCAAGCCAGCTCGCAAGTCTGCAGCCTTCGCTTAACCACACAAGCCAAAGTACTTAGTTGTAATTTGAGTAAACTTGTGCTTTCGTGTGCCGGTAATGAAATTCTGAAAGAGCGTAGCGCAAAATAAATTGATTAGGCATCAGTAACTGCTTAGTTAGTTATCGGGAGCTATTATTGACCACAATAACCATTTACAATTTAACGAAAGTGCCTAATTATATTTGCTCATCTCTAACGGGTACAGTGCACGTTATAGTGGTGGCGCCGTTACGAAACAACCAGTTATAACATTTGCATGTTTTCTAGATACATAAATTTCGCATCAAGTTTCTGCATCTTTTTACCGAGTACTACGTCTATCCACCTTGTAACGTTATGCTCATAATAAAAGTTCCACATAGCAAACTTGTGCGCATGATGTGCGCATATAATTAATTTTGATGGTATACGTGAAATCGGCTGATTTTTTTTTCATCTTTGAACGGGTACGTCACTTCCGTAAACTACAAATAACGTTAACGTAACGACCCATCACCCGTGACTTGAGGTTGTCATTGGGCTTACTGCCTGAAAAATTCATGTTTGAAGGTAAAAGTTCAAGTTATCAAAAGCGTTGAGGCATGAAATATATGTTAGTCATAATACGACTGCCCTACGCAACGTTTCGATTGCGTGAATGAAGCGTGTGAAACAATAAATGAGATTACATTTTCTGAAATAAAACGCTTACACAGCACCATTTTAAATAACGTGAATTTGTAAAAATTATTTATCTCACAGAGTTACAGTGCATTCAGTGCAGAACACTTCTGATGCGGGTTCAGACTGCTGCCGAGTTTACACCTAAACTCGCGGGAAAAATCAGAAATGTGTTGTAGAGGCGCGTCACAGACTGGACGGAACAAGCTGGACTTGCTCTCGCACTTCAGGAAACACCATGCCATCAGTAACAGCTGCACTGCCGAGTGATTCTCAAAACTCACGAGCCTCGCCGTTTCGTCAGAGCTATTCCTCAGCGCAGCCAGCAACCCCTTGATCGACAAAACGTCGTTGAACACGTTCGCTGCATTCTCTCTCTGCGAGAAGGGCGCCTCAGCGATACACGCCATGGCCTCGAGTATTGCGTCACTGTCTGAATACCGCTTCAGTGCCAGTTCACCAATCGCTTTCGCCACCTGTGCGCCGAGACCGGCGTATTTTACCGCCACCGGAAGCTGCTCGTCGTAAACTGGAAGCGAAAATGCAAGAGGCAGGAGCACGAAGTCTCGTACCTTGCTTACGGTTACATGCATATTCATGCTGTCGATAACCGTCCTGCCGAGTCCGTGGCGCTTTGGGCTCTTCTGCATTCTCAGCCAGTTTCGAATGAACGAGTTTGTCATGTCAGGAATGGTTTCACTCCACGGCACGTTCATGTGCTCCTCCGAAATCACTGCGGCCATAACCGTATCGAGGGAAGTCCAATTGGATATCACCGTTCTTTCAGCGTTGTAAAAGCTCCACGTCTCGATGCGTCGTCGATACGCGTGGCGTACGGAAAGCAAAATTGTCCTGACGTCGGCTCGCGATGTTTCGCCCAGTGCTATTCCGACAAACTTGAAGAAGGAAGAGTCTCCCAGAACGTCGTAGACGCGACCAAGGCAGAATACGCCATGCCTGAGGATCGCTGTTTCTCTGTTACCATAGTAATCCACAATCAGGTCAGAGTTCGTGAAGAGGACCGCTATCTGCACTGTACACCAGGACACGTAAGTATGCACCATCCGTTGGCCATGCCGCCGAATAAGGTCGAAAAAAACTCGCACAAATGTACCACCCGAAGCTATCACAGTAGAATGGTTATTGACTGTAATATTGTGAGCGCTGAATACTTCCTCAGTGCGAGCAAGGGACGTGTTTACCGTTATGTCATTGAGCCAAGAGCGCGCTATGGGCAACTTTACAACTCCTGATCTATCGGTATTGGCGAAGAACGACGGTCATAACCTCTTGTGCCCGAATCGTTTCACTGAAGCTTACTTTTCGACCAGTTCCCCGCGAGAACTTATCACGCAGATATTCGAAGTGACGCTGCTTTTGAGAGTAGCTGCCCAAGTCTTTGTATTCCGCGATGACTCTCCAGAAGGCTCTTCCAGCACTCAGCAGTACGTCTCTTTCCCTTCTCCTGGTCCCCTGCGTACCTGGTCCCCACGTATAACACAGAATCCCAGCCGAGAACTAGAGAGGTCGTGAGCAAGAGGCTCAACACGTCGGTCCGTTTGTCACGCATAGGGCCACGTCACTCCTACTCTGGACAGCAAGTCCTTGACATCGGCAAGCTCGTCAGTGGTCGCCCCAAAGGAGGAGCATTGCAGCTGTTGTAAAAGGCGGAGGCACGCTGTACAACGCTCTGGCCTCTTGCGGGTACGTGGACATTTCGCACAGCTTGCGAGAGCCTACTGAGCATGGCCACATATACAGATTCGTGGACGGAGTACACGGGGGCGTCCCAGCCGTCACATACGTAGCGGGTGAAGCTGCGGCATGGGTTCATGGAGAGGTTCATGGACTTCCGGAGAATACTCGAATAATCGGAGCAGGCGACTGCTGCTGCACACACTATAGCTACGTGGCGCTCTCTTCACAGCGTATGCCTAAGATGGTGAAGCTCACAAACATCGTCCCCACAATAACGGCGCTTATCACAGGTGTCCCTAGATACGTTATTAAGGAAGGACGTGCCTGGGAGTCTCAAACTTCGCAGCTTAGTGAGCAAGGACGTCCATTGGCCTTTTAGCATAGCATGTGGGGATCTTAGCTTTGGCAGGTGTCACTGATGCATGTAGGCAAGCTTCAACTTCATCTTCCTTTTCTTCTTGTTTTGTTTCGCCTATGTATTGCGATGATGATTACAGAAACAGTGATGCGCACCCACTGCAGCCCACATTATTCGTAGCTTTATTACACTACTCTAAGAAACAGCCTCATTACGTTAAGCGACGAATACAGAGGTTGGACACACAGAACAAGCCTTCTCGCTGTTTGTGCTATTCGTTCTATTGAAAATTTTAAAAATCTCCGAAGTGACGGTTTTTTTTTTACATATTCATTTCGCATTTTTATTGATTCAGTACCGAAAACGAAGTTATTTATTGGGGGAGTTGAGACTTTACACTTATTTATCAAGTGGAATCGCTTGCCGTTGTCTTATCATTATGGGAATTCTATCTATCCATAACAGATGCTGTCATTCTTACAGACCGCCTGCCTGTAATGTTCTTCAATAAATGCACCTAATATGTCGAATGTTTCAGAAGTATTTTATGCTCTTGCCCCATGACATTTGCATCTAATTCGCTTGGTATGGATGCAGGTCACAAAGGTTTAAACCTCAATTAATATGCGGATGCACTTGCAGTGGCCTCACATAATAGTCCCATAATGTCTATATCGCCAACGCTAGCATTTATCACCATGGCACGATTTCAAACATTTGTCACGTCAGATAACTTTGAAAAGTCTAGCTCAGCAACATCTGAGTTTTCTCATCTTAGGTACCATTGAAAAATTGATGATGATCCTTTAGGAGGGCACAAATATATATTACGAGACTACGGTGTCAAGTCCCTCCACTGAATTTTTACCTATACACAGGTCTGGTCTAGTACAGTCACCCTTCCGCCTCCACTGAAACTAAAGTGAATATCTGCATCATTTACTCTTAACATGCAGGTTGTTTGCGAATCAAAGAAAAATGCAGTTAGAAGAACCTCTCCATAGGTTAGCTTTGAATTTATTCCTTCCGGTGTCCTATCCTTTGAAACAACTGAATGGGCTTCAGTGACAGGAACGTGTGTGAATACGTATGCGATTTCCTAAGGCAAACAAAACCAATAGAATGTTAAGCTTAGGGCATGAATTCCCTACCTTTTGAACTCTATCCGATCGTTGGGTTTTCTTTTTTTCCTCAATTTATTTTATTTTTAATCCTTGTTTCATTATTATGTTCTCTTTTAAAAAAATCCCTATCTGGGCGTCTTCGGCTGGTGGAAAAGTTTATTTTCAAGATCAGGCACCGTTCGTTACATGGCCGATCCCCCGTGGTGGGTTACGACAGCAATCTAAAAGCCAACCAATCAAACAACCGATAAAATTCGGCCATCATACGGTTACCTTTCAAATGAACTTAAGAACCAATTTATGAACCAGTGACTCAAATTTATGTAGATAATATATTAGTTATCAAAAGTCAGGATGAGAGATGTCGGAAAAGGCGCACACGAAGAAGCGAGCCCTTTATGCTTGAGCAAATATCGGCACCGCGATAGCTCAAAACAGCTGTTATTTTTAAGCATTTCGTTCACTTTATGAATCATTCGGTTCCTTATTTAATCAGGTAAGCGTTTTATTGAATCCAACTGACAATAATAGTTTAAAGTAATGGCCACCTAACACACTAAATCAGGCGTACAAAGATGTCAGTTTATTCATTTATTGAAGTCTACACCGATAAAATTGAAAAGAAAAACCAAATTTATCTGTACAAATAGCCAATCTCACTTTCACTAGTCGCGATAACGAAATTAGGGCCATAGAAAAATAACAATATTGCCACGAGCATACGACGAGATTCGGTTACGCCTCAAAAACACATCGGTGCACCACGGTGGTGTAGCGGATACGGCACTCGGATGCTCATTCGCCGTGGCCGGTTCGGTCCACAGTTTTCTTTTATTACTGCCGAACGATTCAAACGCCTGTTAATCTTAAAGAATCAACAAAACATCGGTCCTAGAATCTGAACAACTTCGGCACTTGCAAATCACATTGAACACCGCAAAGTGCCTTTACCGTCAATGCGAGGTGACCCTCACAAGCTTTCATTGTAGAGTTCCTCGGTGAATTTTTTTATCTCCACAAATCAGGATTTTCATTTACTAACCTATGTGCAGTTTGCAATGAACCGGAAACAATAGATCACTTTCTTCTCACATGCCGCCGCTTCACCTCACTGCGCCGAATAATTCTTGAGAGACCGATGGGTATGCTCGGATTTCCAGTTAATACATCCACCCTTTTATCGTTTGGAGCCAGCCAGTTGGGTGTGGGCCGCCGTGCTATTCGGTTAGCGCTACATAAAGTCATTCAGGCAACCGGAAGGATACGCTGCTAGTGGTACTGCTAGATATACCCAATTCTTTGCCCCCCTTCTTCATTTTTGCTAATTTGTTTTATATATTCTGGTTTATCAAACTCTTCTGCACTTTTTCACATTTTTTTTTCAAAGGAACATTATTATTGTTCTTACCTAATTTCTCTCTTTTTTTAGCAAGCGTTGTATGAAAAATTTCCATTATAAGGTACATTGTGGCCGATATCCCTTGTGGGTATGAGCCAAGATCTTCTGGGCGACAAGACAAGACAATATTGGCACTGAACGTTTATATTCAGCCTAACAATGATAGATTAAATAGGGATCGCCATGTATGGCTCCGATGTTGCGCAAAGCAGTTGCCCAATACAATAAAACGTCAGGTCACAATTGCAGCAAAAGTAATGTTTACATTCTGCTATCGAACTTTCATTCTCCGACAGTAGCATTTCATCAACGAGTGTTTGCAATTTACAAGCGTTTGTGAAAGCTGTTGCACTTCAGGCCAATTAAAAGCGGTTCACAGCCGGTGCTAACGCTTCACCGAAATGATTTGTGTAGCAAAATGTATGCTGGTTGCACCTTGCGATGCCAGCAAAACCGGAACATTTACAATTATATATTCACATGTACTTCGACAGACTGTTCTCAAATTAACGCCTACCACAGTGATGAGAAGGCAGAAACATTACAAGTAAATGAGTTCGACATAACTTATACTAGGACTGTTTAAAAGAAGGTCACATCTTTACGAGCCCATGATGGAAAACACATTTACGCTCATAAATGAAACTGTCCATGCAGAACCTATGTCTTACTAAAAGTAACGAGAAAGATATAAAAATAATTGACTCCTATTATTTCTTGTAGTGACAATTGCAGTCGTCGTGACATTTTCACAGCAAGAGTGCGTTGGCACAGTATTGAAATTGTGACGTAAATCAAGCAGCTTACTAAAGCTCGTGGCATTTCGGAAAACACGGGTCAAGAAAGGCCACTAAGTCCCTTCTGCCTGTGGAGCATGTGTCAGCGTTGTCGCAAATGCGCTTGCTTTTATTGGTTATACTTAGCTAGCCTACTGCTCTCCACCCAGTTTCTGATACTGTTTTGTAGCAGTACAAGCCTTTCTTGATGTGATGCTTCTTCATTTGCTCAAAACAAGCCTTCTTTTTTGCTCCGTATCCACACTCCAAGGTACGTAAAGCGCTTTCTTCTTTCAATTCGATTCTATTCCTACATTGATCACTCATTGCTGACTGCACAAACTACTATCTTATACACTATCAAACTAGCGGGAGATATAGCTGCCCTGAAGGGACCACAAGCAAATTGTAATTTGGCTTGCGCATACTACACTAGTCGCTTCTTAGTATTCATTCCCTGTGGCGAGTATACAGCGCTTCATGATTGTTTTCTGGAGGTGGTATTCGTTCCAATATACTGTTGCCGCAGGGGGAGCGGAAATTTGTTTGGTAGCATTTATTCGGGTAAACGTGTTCATACGAACCACTGCAAAGCTGATTCATTGTGACGTTGCACTGTTTAAGTGGAGGTAAGTAATTGTATGTTGGGGATGGTGGCCCTTTTCTACGGGAGGACTGATGCGCCGCACGCGGTCAAGAAAAAAAAGGAAGGAAAAAGCCACAAAGAGAGAGAGAGAGAGAGGATGGTAGAGAAGGAAAGGTAGGGAGGTCTACCAGTCGAGGATAACTGGTTTGCTACCTTAGACGTGGGAACTGGATGGGGGAGATTGAAAGAAAGAGTGGAAAGAGACAGAAAGATGGCACATCACACAACCTATGCACATGCACCATTCAGTAAGGGTCTATCGACCTGGCGTGAAAAGGCGACATCACAAGAGCCGCTTGCCCAGGTCTGTTTATTTCAAAAACCGCAGCAGTTCTTTGGTCACCCTACACTGCAATTTCTTTTGTCGACGGCAGGCTAGAAGAGGTTCAACAGATATTTGTCTATTGTCAAGGGGCTGCTATAAAGTACGCCAGTGACTGTGTATGCAGATTAGACTGGACAGTCAGACAGGATGTGGCGTAGCATCTCCTCGCAACTACAGGCATCGCAGAGAGCATTGCCAGCCAGTCCAATTTGGAAGGAATACGATTTCGTGATTTCCACTCTAACCATATGACCATAAAGCAGTGTGGCCTCTCTTTGGTGGAGTCCACTTGGTATATCGTGACACATCAACAAGCGCAAGCGGTGTTGATGATTGATCAGGTGGGTTTGGCTGCTTGGTGGACACAATAGAGAGAGCATGATCTCCTGTGCAAGACCTCGAAAATCGCTTGTCGCGTCAGACCTTGAAAGTTGTAATGTATCCTTACGTGTGCCGGCAAGAGCAGCCCAAACGGCATTATCAGTATGTTGGTTTCCTATGACGCCGTATTTACTTGGAAGCCACTTAAACGTCACGTGGTGCCATTTATCATGCTATGTGTGAATAAGATGCCGAATTGCGTATAGCCCACAATGCGGCACCGATAGCACAGATTGTAGGGTTGCTTTGGAGTCGACGAAGAGGGAGCAACGTCGAGGTGCTTCCCCATTTGCCAACGACATGCAGCGCGCTCTGAAGCTAGTTCCACAGCAGTAAACGTCGTGGGGTGGTCAGCGCTAAACCTGATGGTAATAGATCTTGATGGAACAAACACTGCAACGGACGATAACTGGAGGTTTGTGAAACCTTCAGTATATATATTATTGTATGCGGTGTGCGAGAGGTATGCGGACAGTACACCGTCCACATACCACCCGTGCAAAAGAAGCATAGACACTTGCTTCAACACAGGCGACGACAGCTCAGATTTCTTCCAGATTCCTGGCACACTTAGATGTACTGTAGGTCGAATAAGGTACCAAGAGGGGATCAATGGTTTAGAGGCCATGGTGAAGCCCGAGGAAAGTTTGGCGTTGCACTTGACGATAGTTTTAGTGAACAATGTTTGGCATTTGTCTGAAGGCAGTGCGGCAAGGTGGTGACAGAAAGCACGTGCAAAATGTCTGACGTGTGTTCTCAGGACTTTACCGTAATGCAAGTCTGTATTAGATGGTCATGAGCAATCGCAATAGTTGCCTCTGTTGGCGAACATCTGATCGAACCAAGACACACTCTGAGTGCTTGCGCTTGGACTGCCTGCAGAACTTTAACGTTTGTTCACAAACGTTTGTTTTGCCAGTATTGTTGAGCACAGGCAGATTATATCTCAGAAAACCGAGAAACAGTTCTCTCTAGAATTTTAGCATCGCAGCTGCTGACAACCCTTCCGTCTTTCCTGCCGAGAACTTGAATAACTGAGAAATTGCCGCCAAGCACTGCTTCAAGTATATAGGCTACGCACGGGGTCCAGAAGAAATCCCTGTCAATGCTTACACTTGGAAACCTGTGAGTTCCGGCGTTACAAATAGGCCACCCGCTGATTGAGATGGCATAAGGCGTCATCGGTTTTCGAATGAAGGCTGCTGGTGCACAATTTTCCGGTGATATGCTCAGGCCTGCTTGCACAAGTAGCTTGCTGTCAAAGTTGCTGCTCTTTGAAGCCACGCACGTATCTGCAGACGTGTGGCTGTCGGAGTCCAGACACAGATGTCGTATGCGTATACTGAAGTCTTGATAGTAGTTGGCAAGGATTCTGCTAGGCAACAAATGCGAGATTGAATAGCATCGGGCTTAGGGCTTCGCCTTGAAGGACGCACCTGGAGGTATATCGTCATGTAGTTGGGTCATTGTCTGTTAACACAAAGCCAAGGTCTCAAAAGTAGCCTATGTAGATCAATGTGGCATACCTCATAAGATTGCTCTTTTGGACCAGTAGCATTTTTTTTTGTAGTTGAATTTGTTATGTTGGTTTCTGCCTGTAAGCCTGTGGGCGACACTTAACTTCACTTAGTTTGCGACTACTTTTTGTCTGGAATTTTCTACTGCTGGGGATTGTATAGATCTTAGAAGCTCATGAAGTGGAGGTGTTTCCTTGTCTGGGCGTCTGCTAATCGTGACAAGAAAAAAAATTGATTGATTGATTGATTGATTGATTGATTGATTGATTGATTGATTGATTGATTGATTGATTGATTGATTGATTGATTGATTGATTGATTGATTGATTGATTGATTGAAGCCCTTGAGAGATATTGTACAAGTTATCCCAAGAATCTCTCAAGGCAAAACTATAGAATAGCTGGTATCTTTGCTGACCTCCTTGACTGCCAAGTGTCCATCCTGTTTTTAGTGCCTCTTTTTATAAAACAGATGGCGGAATTGTCTACCCAACCCTACTTACGCCAAGGTCGAACAGGGAGAGAAAGGTGCTCCAGATAAGTGTGAATATCACACTTCATCTTGAGAAAAGCCAAGTGTTTTTCGAATGACTTTATATTTATAACCGAATCGAAATATGAAAAAATCCACTACCGCGTGAGTACGAATGAAGTTGTCACATTAGGATATTGGCCATCACAGAGTTTCGTTATTTCTTACCCCAACTGAAGCTTTTAAATTATTTTCACACGCATTTAGATGAAGCGTGAATATTACGAAAAGAACTTGTATCACGACAAACAAAACATGGCTTCCAGTCATAGTCAACGAGGATAGTGGCGTCCAAGTCGTGAGTATCTTTGTGCTTACATTTGATCTGGAACCAAGCTGTCAGCTATTTTTCTTACTCCTGTTGGCAGTTCGGGAATGTGAGCGCCACTTGTCTGTGTCGCTTAGTACCTTTAAGAAAATTACTCTCGCATTTCAGGAGTGCTTTCGCTCTGAAACATTGTAGTTTTTAACTTATTTTATATTTCCTGCATTTGGTGCTTAGGAAGGAATCTTAAGCGATACGATGCGCATCCGACCTATGGCACATATGGAGCGCTCAGAGGACGGCCGCATCCCTCACACCGTTTACGAAATCCAACTGCCTCTGTGGACAAAAGAAGAGCCCGGAAGATACAAGAAGGTATCCATTATTGCAGTGAAATCAGTAACAACTTTTATTAAACCTGGTGACGGTAGCCCACCCTTCTCAAAGTAGGCAGAGTACGCGTTCCACGTATGCGTCGGGTAAAATTACCATTGTGATACGAATTCCTAACACCTGTACAGAGAAGCAGCAAATCGGTTCTGAGCCTCTTTAGAATGTTAGGTTTATTCCTTTGCTTTCTCGGCCATCTCTTGAAGATGCGCATAAATATTGTAGTTGTTGCTCGTGCCATCGACAAGTTGTGAAATCCTGGGGATGCGACAGTGATATATATAGTCAATGCAAGTTCTTTAAGCTGACCGAAACCATTTCCTTGTGATCTTAAAAGAATAATCTAGCTATGTACCGCTTGTGCGGCCTCATTTTGCTTACCTTCCTTTTGGGCGCTCCATTGAACCCGCCGCCTGCGTGACATGCAAGTATAGGAATGTCTTAGCTTCGAGATCATTGCTATTTTAAATAACGCCGGTTATTTCTTGCGCACTCTTTAAACACCAAAACTTTAGGATTTACTTAATATAGGAATGTTCTATAGGAATCATATAGCTTCGATATCATTGATATTTTAAAGAACACTGAGATGAATCTTTCCTATGCGTGTCCACAGTAAATAAACCATGTTTAAGACACGTTGTTCTAAGGCCCATTTAAAGTCTTTTTCAAAACGCATTGTCCGGTAACCTTGGTTCGACGTAGGAAAAGGTATCTTTTGCTGCTTCTGAGTTGCTGCTGTTACCAGAGCTGAAACTAGCTAATTTAATTACGAAGCAATTACATACTCCCGGACCTATATGTAGACAAAACACAAACAGCAGAATGCTTTAGGCGTTTTTGCCCCGAAAGGTGAGGTTTGTATTGGATGCAATAACTTATTATGACCTCTCTTACCTTAAAGTTCTGGAAATTAATGATCTCGCGTACATAGGTTTACACTATGAGAAGCCTTTCACTGCAGCAGTATTTGCCATCGCAGTAATTTCTGGCGTGGTGTCATCAAGGCTATTTATTTCGTCGTGTAAATATAATAAACACCATGACGCCCGAGTTGCAACAATACAGATGTGGTCGGAATCATGGGACCCTCCTGTACTTCATGGAGATAACGCAGCTACCCAATTTTGTGTACTGTGTATCGATGCCGTGGGGCAAACGGACGCAATAAAAAAAACAAAGGTTTGAGTATGAGCTATTTGGTATTTTGACATATTAAAGAGGGCAAAACGAACCTAGGCATTGACAGCAAAAAAGAACACAGCACATCTGTGTGTACATAGCCATCTGTGTGTACTACTTTTTTCATTGCCTTTTTTTCTTTTTGTTGAACTGGTCGGTGTAAACTATGTGTTATAAGTTATTCCTGTATGGAGATTGCTTTCGATCTATTCTACAGATTTATCTGCAACCATTCATGCCCGTCGAAGAACGGGAAGATAAACAGCAAAGAGGTTTGTTATGTTATCCCTTAAATTTCTCTCAGTTGCTAGCACATTTTTCGTATACACATCGTGAATTGCTCAATGAGGCGAAGACACTACTAGATATAATGGTGTGGCCGTAGCAAAGATCTTCGTACATCTGAAACTCAGTGCTTAGAAGCCCCACTCTCCATTATTCACCCCGTGGATAGGCTGTCATTTCTTATTCGACATTTCGCATCTTCATTTTGCATATCCATAGTTCATAATAAGGTTCGATCCTATTATTTGGATGTGGATATAATAACCATTGATTTTCCACTTCAGCTATACAAACTGACCTCTACAAAATTCCTAAGGATTCTAAACATCAATATTTTATGATATATTTTGTTCCCGGTGAGCAAATCGCTGCGGTACAAACACGCTTTGTTATCGCAGCTGTACGCTACGACGAAATTTATTCTGTTTTTTATTAATGCCATGACCCATAGGGCATTAAAACGCTACAAGTGCTTGAATCCGTTCATTGACCTGTTCGCGAAAAAGTGGACGTAGGACTTGCGAGTCGAGGGCGTTGCAATGGGTGATATTTAGAAATATCCACGTCACTGTTCTTTGTCAACTGCAAAAAAGCTCTCGATACAGGCTGCATCAGCGTTTTAGGAGCGAAGCTCCTTAGGCGTGGGTTGAGCATCCCGTCGTAATCGTATGTAGACCCCTCTCGTTAGTTCTTGAACCGGCCGTAGAGGGTGGTACTTGTACATATAACGATATCCATATACGCTGAAAACTGAAAATGGTATCATACTAGAGGACGCTACTTGTAGGATTATAAATAATGAAAATCACAACATATCTATAGAGTGAATGATGTTGAGTAAGGCGAAGCGTCCATCAGTCCGTCCGCGCTTCCGTT
Source organism: Rhipicephalus microplus (assembly GCF_013339725.1). Taxonomy (NCBI): domain Eukaryota; kingdom Metazoa; phylum Arthropoda; class Arachnida; order Ixodida; family Ixodidae; genus Rhipicephalus; species Rhipicephalus microplus. The sequence continues at coordinate 35,756,631 of NC_051170.1, forward strand.
CGTCCATGCGTCCGTCCGTGCATCCATACGTTCATCCATGCGTCCATCAGTGTGTCCATCCATTCGTGCATCCATCCATGCGTTTATCCTTGCGTCCGTCCGTTCTCTCGTGCGTCCACCTGTGCGTCCATCCGTCCGTCCATCCAGCGTCCATACATTCGTGCGTACGTCCGTGCGTCAAACAAACAGACGACGGACGGACGCGGCCAGCGGATGTCTCAGGGTTTGCTGAAAAATGTACGATACGCGCAAGATGGCGGCGGCTCGTGCTCGAAGACGGAACCCCGATGTGCGAGCGCGCGAGGCAGAAGCGTGCCGTCAATCTGCGCGGCAGCGCCGACAAGATCCCGGCGTACGAGAACGAGAGTCCGAAGCGGCACGGCAGCGGCGTGTGGACCCAGCTTCGCCCCAAACTTCATCATTCACCCCGATGATACGCTGTCATTTACTTATTCCACAGTTTGCATCTTTCTTGGGCATGCCCATAGTTCATGGTTTGATCCTAGTATTTCTATATGGCTATATTAACCGCTGATTTGCCACTTCAGTAATACATACTGGCCTCTACAAGATTTCAAAGGATTATAAGAAACATATTCGCTCAGTGCTGTTTACAGTCACTTTACACTTTTTTTCTTTACGTCTTTTCAAGGAAAACCCTATGACAAGCAGAAAACCTCGACACGATTAGCTCATATCAAACATACAGGGGTTGATTGGAGGAGTCAAAAGTTCCCATGTCACTATCTCGTGCACTTCTATGAAAGCGTGGCCTGGGAACTTTTTATCAGGACTGCACGTCGTGTGCATTGTCTCAAAATCTTGTCATATTGTCTTAAAAGATTTCAGGCGTGAAGAGCTGCTACGCTTTCTTATACTAAGATAAAGACAGTGCGCTTTGGCTAAAGATGCAGAAAAGTTCAATGGAAAGACGTTCATGCCACAGCAAATATTGCTATGAATCAAGACCAGAAACTCTCGAACTTTTTCGGTTCTTAATAACTACTGCGAAATAAGCACAACGCATGCAGTCTGTAGAAAGATAATCACTTTGCCCAGAAGGACCCTGTCCCTTTTCACAGACACTAAGTAAGGAATAGGACAGGCCGACTTCTCTACCATGTAATAAAGCATCTTTCTCTCTCTAAGTAATCTAGATGGAAGCCGACAGATGGAAACACGTAGCGGGATTATCAGGGTGAACAGTGGAAGTGCCTTCGACAGGCTGGCCGACGTTTTGATAGGAGGACTTATCTTAGTCAAAGGCAGCTTGTCATCCTTGGTGTGTTAGTTTTAAGGGGGTTAGTAGTGACGTCGTCTCCTGGTGGTGGCGTGTGTCTGCATTGATTGATCGATATGTGGGTTTTAACGTCCCAAAACCACCATTTTATTATGAGAGACGCCGTAGTGGAGGGCTCCGGAAATTTTGAGTACCTGGGGGTCTTTAACGTGCACCCAAATCTGAGAACAGGGGCCTACAACATTTCCGCCTCCATCGGAAATGCAGCCGTCGCAGCCGGGACTCGATCCCGCGACCTGCGGGTCAGCAGCCAAGTACCTTAGCCACCACGGTGGGGCATGTGTCTGCGTTGGCAACAATCGCTGTCTGAAAAAAAGAACTGCAAAGCAGAAGGGTGTAGTCTTCGCTTCATTTCAAATTAGTGACAGTGAATCATTGAATCACTATCACTAACTTGAAATGAAGCGAGGACTACACTCCTCTGCTTTATCGTTTTTTTTTTTTCAGACGGCGATTGCCAACGGGGACACGCGCCACCACCAGGAAATGACGTCACTACTAACTCCCTTAAAACTAACGCGCCAAGGATGACAAGCTGCCTTTGACTAAGGTAGGTTCTCCTATCGAAACATCGGCCAGCCTGTCTAAAGCACTTCCAATGTTCACCCTGATTATCCCTCTTTAAGTAAGAAATTTTCAAAAAAAAGGCCCAAAATATATATACGTCAATTAATTTGCCGTGTGCGTTGAAAGTGATGTCGCGTGGAATGCTACACGCATGTTCTTAGAAAAATCTCATTTCACTAGCAAACTGCAAGGGCTCAGGCAATCTGTTATGATTATTATTTTTTTACTGTACATTTCTACACTCTTAAAAAAAGTAGTGCTACTTACTAACTTTTCAGGTATTCTAAAGTACTGCCACAACCCTTTTTTTAATCCTTTCATCACCTTGTGGATTTCCGAAGAACTCATTTGAAAAAGCAGTTTTATTGTTAAAACGATCTTCGTGGTCGTCACTTTGCTGATAAGTAAAGAACAGGAATGGTCGGCAACGTCTCTTTCACTTCCTTTTGTATTTTAATACAGTAATGTTGCAGCTTCAAACACTCAAACAAAATGTAAAAAGTTAGAACTACATACAATAATTGTCGTTGTTTGCTTCCGAGATGATGGCTACATGTTATTACTGAAGCACAATTTTCTGTCTTTTTTCCTGCAGATCGTCGAAGACAACGAAAGAAATACAACCCGAAATTCATGTCGTTGTAGATTGCGCTTTCGCGTACGAATTTAGGCTTAATGAGCTTACTGTAACGCTATACGTAGCGGTTTTCTTCAACGCAGTGAGTAATCCTGCACGTCTCGTGAATTTATTTATCCTGTTCACAATTTATTCCTCTTACTGACCTAATTTGCGTTGTTCGCTACCATATGTGAAAGTTTCGTGACGCTAAAGCAGTCTCTTTGTGTTCATTGAAATAATTACGCATACGTTCGGTAAAGCTAATTCGTAAATGAAACCAGCTATTCTGATATTTCCCTGCATGTTTTGCGGGAGGATATCATTTTTTGTTTGCATGTGAAAATTTGCCTACGTTGTGTGTTAATGTATGTATGTGTGTTTGTGCGTTTGTGTGTGTGTTCGTGTGTGTGTTAGCGTGTGTCTGTGTGTGTTCGTGTGTGAAGGCGTGTGTCTTTGTGTGTGCTTGTGTGTGTTCGTGGGTGTCTTTGTGTGTGTGTGTGTGTGAGTGTGTGTGTGTGTGTGTGTGAGTGTGTGTGCGTGTGTGTGTGTGCGTGCGTGTGTGTGTGTGTGTGTGTGTGTGTGTGTGTGTGTGTGTGTGTGTGTGTGTGTGTGTGTGTGTGTGTGTGTGTGTGTGTTGCCTACGTTAGAAATTGGGGGTGGGGAGAATGTGGGAATGACTAACAAAATTGTGTAACAAATAATTTCATTGGAATGAAAACTACTGATCGGGCAATTTCAATTGTTTTCGTCAGTGAAAGGTAACGTCTATTTATAGCTGTCATGACATCAAGTCATTTTCTCAAACACATGGCATATTTCGTGTCTTTATCACAGGTGAACCTTCGCTTTGGGACTATCCGCAGACCTCGAATCAGACTAAGAGTTGTGGGAATTACCATGTGGAAAACGGTACCGATTGTTATCCTCAACGCAAAAGAATATTTTTTATAGTGGTATATGGCCCATGATGAAAAAAGATTCGTAAATTTTATTTGTTCAGAATCCGCCGTATCTTGTGCTGGGAAGGGAAGAAGACCAAGTACTGGACATCGAGACGCTAGCAAAGTTCAACGCTCACTATAGGAATACAATTCAATTCAGCGATTGCGACCTGATGTTTTTGATGACTGGGTGAGTCCTTGCCACGAAAAAAAATGCCACTTTTCAAGAACGTATACATCAGATATTTTGCGTGTCCAACCAGACAATCGATTCAAAAATATGCATAGTAATTAGCGAGTTCCCTAGCCCATTTGAATCCGGGCCATCATATGCCTCGATATCTACCAATAGATTAAAAAGCAAACAAAAAGAAACTTAATGGACACTCTTATCTCATTCTCCTCTTTGTAGAGTAGCAAGGTTGAGCAACTCATAACGTCAGAATATTCTCGCTGCCGAAGCTGTACGTAGTGCATCAAGAATACAACTTCCCTGCTTCCGCTTTTTCGAAAGTCTCTAGCTTGTTTCAACCGCGTTGTGTAGAACGTAAATAGTTCTTCTTTTTCTCTATGATATGTGTCGACATATGGGAGTTTCGTAACGTAGTAATGCGTCTGAGATTCGTGCTCGCAGTATGCGTCATGGTGGCGCTAAACATTACTCAAACTTACGACTACTGCATGTACTAATCGCAGCCCCTAACCAAACTTGGGAGACCAGGTAAATCCGAGACTGTTAGCGAGGCTCGATTTTTTTGCTTGAGTATAAGACCGATCAGTTTGACGCATGCACGTCTGCACCTCAACGAATCACGTGGCATTCTTCGCGTGGTCTCTCATTAGCATACTGCCACGGCCGCTGTATGTAAAGGTACACACTCTATCCAGTGTTCATGCTAGTGCGCTTTACTTCTAATGGGCAATTCGACCTTTAGTGCCAACCACACGTACGCAACATTTTCCAACGGTAGTGAAAGACACAAAGACGCACACAAAAACCTGGTTACCTAAAAAAGTGCACGAAAATCCAATCCATCATTCACGGAGGCATTAAGTATCAATGGCCATCGGCACTGTTGACGAGTAAACTCTAAGCTCAAAGAGTGTGCAAAAAACAACCAGTATTCTGTAAAATAAAATTCATTCACTAGACCGTGTGTGTGTCGCTTGCACGATATGTACATAAGTTTCCTTGGCACTGTATATACAGGTTAGAATAAAACTTACAGGGCGAAAAGAAAGACGTAGGGCAAGGAAAGAAATATACACATTTCAAACGCTAATTTGCAACTGAAAGGCTATTGCCCGTGTTAAATACGTATGCACGAAAATGTGGTGCGTCGCGCATCTCAAGAAGAGGCAGAAAGGCAAACAACTAGGATGCGTGTTTACAGTCGATTATTAAAGTTGAGTTTCTTGTGTTATAAAATGAAAGGATGCCTTATACCTTTAAGGGGAGCTTCCGAGATTACACGCGTAGTCTGGATAGGGTGACTGGACTGTACTGTACTTTCGAAGATGGATTGACATTTGCACGACTGACATTTCAGAGTGCGATGAGACGGCTGTATTCAGTGAATTCCAATGCTCTCTGGGGTGCATGTTGACTTATCAACCAGTCCAGCCGATCTGCATATGTGAACACCAGAAAGGAATTCGTTTCTAAACTGTTTCACAACGACTGGAAGAGCGATTGGCGAGTTTCTGATAGAATTTCCTTCTGCCCACTGCAGACCCCCGCAGCCTTTTCTACATGGAAAAACAAGTGTAACTAAGCTGCGGAAAACACAACACTCACCCCGTATCGCTTCCCCACGTTCTCTAAGACTGTACAACTTACGTATACTGTGCGTATACTACGTATACTACTTACGTATACTACTTACGTATACTACTTACGTATACTAAGACTGTGCAACTCAGCTCATCCGCCTGGCGATACCTACACTTATTTTCACACCCTTTTCCCATTCCATGCGTATAGATACATGCAGGTACGTTCGGGTATATCTAGTGTTGAGGATATCATTAAAATGCAACCAATGGTGACACGCCCTTTTCGTTTCGTGCTCGCACGGTGCCAGCAAGCAGTGTGCGGGATGGAACAGCCACCTCGCTCTGCGTACAAACTTTTTCCATAGTGTTCTGCGAGCCCACGGAACGTTCTGGGATTGCTTGAAAAAGGCTTATCAAGGGACAGGTCAGATGGAGAGAAGGTATGAGGCGAATTTGGCGACCTCGTTAGATATTTAGAATGGGCGCTGCCCCCTCTCCATCACCTGTGCGCAAGCCTGTGGTCCCAACCATAATTGTATGACCACAATGAGCCTCTCCCGAATATGCTCCGCGCTCTGAGACGACTCTCTGATACTGGGTTTCTACTGGAATTTTGTTTTTTCGTATGTTTTATGACTCTATACTACGTCGAGCCACTGATCGACGGGACACAAGAAAGGTACATACACACCAAAGCGCTAACTTTCAACAGCTAATTCTATTCCCTTTCTGGTGGAACAGAAAGATAAGGAAGGATAGAAGCGTCATTCAATGCCTCTTTCTTCATCCTGTCGTTTCTTGATAAGTCTAATGACTTATAGCTGTTGCACAGACAGATAACTTCTCTCGCCGAAGCAATTGCACCAGACAGTCACGATCCCTTCGCTTCTGCTCCTTTACCTTCCTCAATCAATGTGTCCGTTTTACAAACACTCTTTGTAAGCTGCAAGATAAAACTACGTAGATTCGCGATGGGATGCTAACAGGTGCTCATTCGAAGCAAGTGAAGGAAAACTGATAATTCATACTGTTCGACATTACGTCGGTCTTTTATAATTGTTGCATGACAGTCGGTGAGAATTAATGCCTTTCTTCGCAATCAGCGCTCACGATTGCCCACTTTTCAGACTGGACATGGTTTTCATCGAGAAAAACGTAACCAAGACCTGGGTAGGTGGTAGGTCACGTTTAATTCTTTGTCTTTGTAAGGGCACACTAAATATCTGCAAATTTTAACATGATTTTAAGGTGATAGCGTTTCTGGGTTAGGATGGCTAAAGCGCGCGCCCCTCTAGAAAGCCAGTGAGTTTTCCCTCCCAAAATTACGCCAGCGTCAACAACTGCAGGAGCTATCATACGAAGCAGCGACGCTCGACGCACGCTTCACGGTGCTGCAGTAATATACCTGCTGCGCCACTGACTATGAGAATGTGGAAACCTCGCGGCAGACCTCACACCGCTTTCTCAGTGGAAGAGTTTGCTCGAAACCGATCTGGAGAAGCCGTGAATCCTCTTGACGAGGCCCGTTTTGTAAGATCGCTAGTTAACGAGCCGGCGCTTGAGGTGTATACGTCGAAGACGGCGGTGTCGGGCACGTTCCGCTGCAGGCACTCCACGAGAGTAGATTCTCTGGTTGGAGCACGGCGATGGCGTTGGCGCAAGACTGGTCGTTGAGGCTGGAGGCGATGGCGCTGAGGTTGTTGTCAAACCACAAGTGGTCTCGTACCTTACAGCTGTGGCCGAACGAGTGATCGATGAAGTCGCGCTTGAAGCGCGCTTCAGCGCCACGAACCTCAGGGCTGTCGGCGCTTGACCGCTGCTTCCCGCGCCCGCTACGATTCGAGATTTTCTTTCCGCCGCGATGACGCAGGATGACGCGGCGAGACGCTGTGCGGACGTGTTTCGCATGAGCTCCGGCCCGGTGACCGACTATCGGCGGTCGCGCTTTTTTCTGGACTTGCTGTCAGTGGGCTCGTCTGCAGGAGGTTGCCCTGTACCTACGGACACCACTCGTTTAGGCAAGTTAGTCTCCGTTTTTGGAGTTTCCGAGATTTTCCTATCAACCCCGCGGTGGCAAGGCTAGGCCTATCTCCTAGGCCAAGCCTGGCCTGGGCCGCGTCGCCCGGCGTCTGACTTGCGCCCGGTGACCGTGGGTCTTGTTGGGCTGAAGATGGAATACTACGTCGAAGGGGAGACTATAACACCCGAAGATTTTGAAGCGGGAGAGTGGGCTCCAGTGCTGAAGTCACAGGACCAATTTAAGAAGACTGAGCATGGCGACAACGCCAAGAGTAAGCCTTGCGAGACGCAGGCCAGCAGCGACGGGCGCAAAACGCACGGAGCGCAGCAAGTCAAGCGGGGGAAAGCGCCGGTATGGAAGAAACGCGGACCGTTTATCAAGTTGGCAGCCACGGATTTCAAGATTGTGTACAGGCCCCAGAACTGGGACTTGAGTGTTGTGACAGCGAGAGAACTCGGATGTGCACTGAGAGCAGCAGCGCGTCTAACGAGTGCGATTGCCGCGGAACAAGACATTGTGCGGGTTATTGGCACAAACAACACGTTGACGGTGAGCACACCGTGCATAAATCGCTGTGGGGCATATGCGACTGTGAAGACGCTCAAGCTGGGTGATCGTGACCTGCCGGTTTCGGCGTTCGTGGCGCCGTTGGAGAACTCCGTGCGGGGAGTGATTTACAATGCTTATGATGGATGCCCAGTGGAAGAAGTTCGGGCGGGATTCCTGAAGAAGAATGAAGGCATAGACATTCTAGACGCGAGACCTCTGGGAAAGTCAAAGGCGATTCATATTACGTTCGGGGGAAAACGGATACCCCGGCAGATTACTTACTAGAACTGTCTGTACGCTGTGATCCTGTACAGAAATTTAGTCGAGACCTGCTACAACTGCAGACGAGTTGGACATCGAGCCGACGTTTGCAATCGTCCGAAGAGCAACCTATGTCACCGTTGCGGGAAGGACCATCCTGCCCCGCCAGAAGGAGAGCCACCTGCGTGCACACCGGACTGCATCGTGTGCCATAGTGCGCATCACACAGGGAGCCGGAACTGCAAGTTTCGCCTGGCTCGCAAGCCACCGAAAGGCCGGCAGCAGGGCATCGAAAGAGAGAGCGAAGCTGGCGACGATAAGCGGTCCTCGAGGGCCACGGAGCGGCCACCGAGGGGTAAAGAAGGCCCAAGCAAAAGCAGGGACCGGTCGAGTTCCTTCCCGCCATTGCCAGAACGCGGGGGCGGCCAAGATGGTGGACAAGCATCCAGTACCAACAGCTGCGCACGCGACACCAACAAAAAGGTGAGCTTGTCAAGCACGGCCTCCCAGAACAAAACCGCTCGAGCGAGGGAGTTAGCAGCGCTGGTTCAGCGACAGGGAGACTTGATTAAAAGAATGGAAAACAGAATTGCAGAGATGGAACGCGCACTTAGAAACGACCAATGGCAGGGGATACAGGCACCAGCAGTGCAAGGCCTACAGAAAGCGACGCAAGAGGCGTCTGCTCGCGTACAGGAGAGTGCAGCTATGGAAGTAGAGAATCGGGGGACAGTGAAGAGACCACTGCTGGGGGATGAGGTAGCTAACGCAAAACGATTAGCCGAAACGTCACCAGTAGACATGCCACAACCTGTTTTTAAAGTCATTAGTCTTAAGTCGGATGTAACAACACTTGCGGATAAAGTAGGCAAACAAGGGAAAAAACAGGATAGGTTGGAGGCTCGAGTCGAAAAGATCGAAGCCAGATTAGACACAATAGAGGAGCGTCTCGGCATGCTCTCCACTGAATTTAGAGATTCCCAAACCCAGGTCATGGGCATGTTTCAGCAGCTTCATACTCTATTGGAGGCAAGACTGCCTCCCGTGGGTGGCCAAGTGCCATTAGTCAACCTGGTGCCTCATCATGGCGCCTCGCCAGCAAATTGAGGTTTGGCAGTGGAACTGCATGGGCTTTCGTCAAAAAGCGGGGTAACCTGCAGTTGCACGTACAAAATCTGTACAGTAAACTAGACATAATAGCCTTACAGGAGGCTAGTGGTTCCGTAAAATTACCTGGATTTAAAGCATTTACAGCGCCAGGAATTGATTCAAGGGGTGTATCACGCGTCTTCTCAGCCGTGCTAGTCCATCGCAACATCACTGCCATTCAGCATTCCGTAGATAGCAGCAGGGAATACTATGTCCTGCTAGAGATTTTGCCTAAACGAAAGTATGAGAAGAGTCTGTTTTTACTTAATGTGTATAGTTCTCCAAAAGATAAAGGATTGGGCTTGCCACAACTCCTAATTCAAACTCCGCTTATAGTGGTAGGAGATTTCAATGCGCTTCACCCGGAGTAGGGTTATATTCGAGCCAGCCCAAAGGGCAATCGGCTTTGGCAAGTTGCCCGGGATCTGCGATGGACGCTGTGAAACAATCCACAAGATCATACGAGGATAGGCAACAGCATAAGCATGGATACCTCCCCAGACCTTACGTTTTTTAGAGGCATCAGTAATGCAAAGTGGATTAACACGGGACAAGCCCTAGGAAGTGATCACCATATCCTTTCCACGACGTTTAGGGCTGCGAAGCATAAAAACAAAGTGAGGGGGCATAGAATTACAGATTGGAACAGATTTAGGAAAAACAGAGCAGACACTGTGAACGGGAAAATTAATGACCTGGATGCATGGGTACAGGCGCTCAAGGAGGATGTAAATAATACCACGGTAGAAGTGCCAGTCGGGCAGGAGTTTACCGCTGACTCGAGACTATTACACATGTGGAAAGCGCACGCGAGTCTCTTGAGAAGGTGGAAGAAGCAAAAACACAATGGCGTCCTTCACAGAAGGACTGCCAAGTTAGAACGTGAAATCGAAAATTATACAAATGAGTTGCAAGCCAAGCAGTGGGGCCAGATTTGTGATCGCATGAATGGACAGTTTGGATGCAAAAAGACATGGCAGCTGTTAAGGCATCTTTTGGATCCGGCAGCAACAAAATCGGCGCAACGGGGACAAATCCTCGGTTAATGCATCAATATGAAGGCACAATTGGAGAGTTTATACAGGAACTCCAGAATCAGTACATAACTGATGGAGTAGACTGTTGCTTACCACACTACTCGGGGGTGAAAAACTCAGACCTAGATGAAGAGTTCACAATTGTGGAGGTGGAGTTTGCCATGGGGCAGCTGCGTACTACGTCTGCTGCAGGTCCGGATGGAGTTACTAATAAAATGCTGAGAAACCTAGATTTCAAATCGGTCGGGGCGATCACTGAATTGATAAATAAGTATTGGGTGGCCTGGGAGATTCCAGTACAATGGAAGCATGCTAGGATTATATTTATTCCGAAGCCAGGCAAGAAACTCTGCTTGGAAAACCTGCGCCCCATATCGCTGACATCATGCGTGGGCAAATTGATGGAGCAAGTGGTTCTCAACAGGCTCCAGAATTATGCAGAGGACAAGGCCATCTTTCCCCCAAATATGATAGGTTTCAGGGCCAATTTGTCCACACAGGATGTCATGATACAGTTAAAACATGATGTAGTCGATCCCGGGTATGGCACGGGCACCAAAGCTGTATTGGGGCTTGACCTGAATAAAGCTTTCGACAATGTTTCGCATGAGGCAATATTGAATAACCTATCGGAAATTGGCCCAGGGGTCAGACATTTCGCTACATCAGATCATTCTTGGAGGGTCGAACCGCAGAAATTTCAATAGGAGATATCAAATCGGACTCATTCGCGTTGGGAGGCAAAAGGACGCCGCAGGGTTCAGTTTTGTCACCGTTCCTGTTTAACATCGCCCTAATTAAAATACCGCCGAGGCTGGAGGAGATACCGTGACTCAAACACACATTTTATGCAGATGATATTACTCTATGGGTAACCAGGGGTAGTGACGCGCATCTGGAAGAAACACTACGACAGGCAGTTAATATTGTCGAAGAGTTGGCAGGGGAGGCGGGACTTTCATGCTCTCAGCCCAAGTCCGGGCTCTTTGTGGTTCGGGACAAACCCAGAGGGCTACATGCAAGACACTATATTCCGCCACCGCCGTTAGAGGTAAATGTAGGCGGTAGGCCGGTAGCTGAAGCTCAAACGATTAGAATTCTTGGCCTATATCTGCAAACTAACATGAAGAATAGGGTGGCCCTTGAAAAACTTAAGACCACGGTCAATGCTACTGTCAGGCTAATCAGAAGAATCGCTAACCGTAAGAGCGGGGTTAAAGAAAAAGAACTCTGTAAGCTGGTACAGGCGTTTGTGCTCAGCAGGATTACTTACGCGACACCTTAAATGAAGTTGGATGCCACAGAAAAAGGTAAGGTCGAGGCTATGATCCGGCAAGCTTACAAGGCAGCGCTTGGGTTGCCTAACAATGCGCCTACAGAAAGGCTGTTAAAACTAGGGGTACACAACACCCTGGATGAATTATGGGAGGCGCATCTGGTGATGCACCACGCTAGGCTTTCGACAACCAAAGCGGGCAGGATCATACTGGAAAGGATTGGCATTGGAGCAGAGGCTCCCACTGGGGACACTAAAATTCAGGTGCGGCGAGAGTTACATAAGGCCCTGTACATAAAACCTTTGCCCAAAATTATGCATCCGATTCACCATACGCAGCGCAGGCAGGCAAGAGCCAGAGCTTTACACGTTGAGTACGGCGAGTACAAAGCGGCAGTCTATACAGATGTTGCGGAATATAAGGACAAAGACGCTTTTGTGATTGTGGTGGTGAACAGGCGGGGGCGCTTGATCGCCTCTGGATCGGTCAAAACCCGCTCCTCGGAAACTGCAGAGGAAGCGGCAATAGCGCTAGCTATAACTAATTCGCAGTCAGATTTGATTTTCAGTGATTCAAAGACAGCCATCCGAAATCTGGCGAGGGGCAGAATATCGGCGACCGCCGCACGATTTCTGCATGGGGCCACGGGACGAGAAATTAGAGAAATAGAAATTGTCTGGGTACCAGCACACTCTGGGAACCCTGGGAACGAGGCGGCTCACCTGAATGCTCGAGGTTTCGTCAGCCGGGTAGGTGAGCCGCCAGTTCCGGGAGGTCCGCGAGAGATGGGCTGGTGTCCTTTCATGGCATACGAATCATTATAAACTAGAGCGGAGGTTTTATCCGCCCCCGCACAAGCGGTTGACTTAGGCGCAGGTATGCGTCTGGAGAAAACTGCAGACGCGATCTTTTCCCAACCCTTACGGTTGAACAAAATGTACCCGGAGGAGATTAAGCTGCAATGCAAAAGGTGTCAGGCTGTGGCACATATGATCACATACTTTGGGAATGTAGCATAGTGCCGCCGCCGGTGGATATTATGCGTGATCCCTCTCTTGAGCACTGGAGGCCGTGTTGACCAGCTCAGACCCAGTCGTCCAGTTAAGGGTTGTGGAGTGGGCCACACAGGTCGCCGCCAACCTTGGGTTGATGGCCATCTAACACGGAATCATCCTCAGTTGCTTTCTGACGAAATAAAGTTTTTCCATCCATCCATCCATCTTTCCGCCGCTCGCGTGCCGCCTCAGCTTCGCGGGCTCTCACTTGGGAATGCGCTTGTAGACGAGCCTGCTTTGCTTCGGCTGCAATGACCCACAATCCTTTGTTCCGACAAAGGCCGATCGTCTAGTCTATCCAGAGCTGCAGTGAGTTCTTGTCTTTGCGCGTTGAAATGGGTGCACTCACACAGAAGGTGCGCGATGGTTTCTTCGCAGCTGCAGTAAGTGCATGTGGGAGAGCTGGCCATCCCAATGAGATAAGAGTATGCGTTCGTGAAGGCCACTCCAAGCCACAGGCGGCATAGAAGAGTCTCCTCAGCTCGAGATATCCTTGGGGGAAGACGAAGCTGCAGATCGGGATCCAAGTTATGCAGGCGCGCATTTGTGAAGTCTGTTGAGTTCCACTGTGCCAGTGTGAGGTCACGTGCAAGCGAACGAAGTCCTGTAGCTGCGTCGGTTCTTGAGAACTGGATGGCTGTGTATCGGGTTTCAACCAGGTTGTACTTAAACTTACCTATATATCATTCACTTGGACTCAGACTCACGGCTTACTCAAAGCCTTAGCAAGTCCGAGTGAGTCGAATCGTGAGTCAGTTCACCGACCTTTGACTACAACTTTACATTATGCGATGAGAAGCCGCGGACGTCGGAAAAGTACAGTAAACTTTATGGATATATCTAAGCGGGTACGCCGGTAAACGCAAGCACATCAAGTGATGTGTGACATTCACTAAGTACAAGCTGTCAATTTAAAGCACGTTGACAAGTATGTTATTTCCAGACCGCACGGGTTAAAATAAAATGACATTTACTTGTCATATTCACAACACTTTAAACACACATGTTTCTTCTGCATGAACGCGACGTCTTCAGCATTATTCTTCGGACTTCCTTCCTTACGGCTGACACACATTGTAAAGCTGATTAGGCTTTAGGATGTAAGCAATTATGTTTCGTAGGTAGCTACATGAGGGCATCCAAAGCGTAGTCAGAGGGTGGTCTACTGTCTAACCGGTGCAGCGTCAGGCTGCTGTGTCAAGAAGAGTCAGGTTGTTTGGGAATAAGCAGCTGATAGGTATATATCTTACACAGCCCATGTACCGTTCTGTTACATTGAGACTATTTCAAATAAAATTTACGCTAACTCTGCAATCTCACCTACGTCACCAATCATTGATGCATCCAAACAGTTGTCTTGTTTTGTTTGTTTGTTTGTTCGATTAGGTTATTCCTACATAGGCGCGATATGCCAAGAAAACAAAGTAGCCATGGCAGAAGACCGTCCGAGAGCCTTCATCAACGTTCAAACGGTTGCCCATGAAATCGGACACAGGTAAGTGCGTTTCATCCCGCACGCAATAAAAGTGGAGTCAGGTGTCAATCTGCTTTGCCTGGATTCACCAGTTTGCTTTTGAGCGAATTTCACGTGATTACGAAGTTGAAGTCAATGAATAAATAATGCATGTACTTATTCACATCTTCAAAATTAGCATAAGCTCTATTTTCTTCTCCTTGTTCTGGTAAATAAAGTAACACTTTATACCTTCGTTCCCCTAGTCTTGGCTGTGCGCACGACGGAGAACCAGCTATACCGCAAATAGAAGGTCACATAAGCTCAAAAACCTGTCCTCCGAGTGACGGCTACATCATGAGCTACTCATGGAAAGGTGAAAATAAGTACCGTTTTTCGAACTGCTGCCTACAAAACATCGGAAATCTGGTCAAGTAAGTGCACGTTGGAGCTCCGCACCCCCAAGAAAGATTGTACAGAATGATTTTCAATATGGACGCTGTAGGTACCAGTTGTAGGTACGGGGGCACGTCCATCCACTGGCTACACCCCTGGTGATATAGTTCACAGTTGGCATTTTTGGGCGGATTAACAACGCGCTACGCAGCTTTGGCATGTTCTTCAGGCTGTCATCAATGCAGGCTTTGCCTATAAGACGCGCATAAAGGTTATGGCGTCATAGGCTCTACAACCCTCCAGAAAAAGAGCGTTTATTCTTTCTTGCATACCAGACACTGAATACGAGACTGGAACCTCTTACCTCAGAAATGCGCTCTTGCGTCCGATAATCGTGAAATTCATTCCCAACTATGTTTATATTTACATGGGTGCTGATAATGTGTGTGTAATCATAATTTTTAGCTCCCAGTTACTTTTGAGAAAGTTAACCTAATTCTTGGTTGTTTGTTTGTTGTCACATCATTCAGCCTGGTGCTAACGTTGCTTTCTGTATTTTATTGCTGGTTACTGTGAAAAATGTAACACGTGTCAGAGAATCCAGCTGCTCTCTCTTTTGATAAAGGCTTTCGAGGCAACGCATATTCTGTGATACCCCTGTCACACGGCCACCACCAAACCTTGTTGAACTCCGTCCAGGTAAACCTCCCCTAGGGAGCTCAATGTAGATAATGTTGTGGCAGTGTCCCACGGCAACGATTCGAGGGGCTCAGCCAGCACTGTTTTATTTTCCTAGAAGCATCCTAATTTTATATCTAGGTGCTTTTTCTTTTGTGAATTTTCTTTATGCAGTTTTTACAAAAACACGCTGTTAAATAGGTCTGAAGTGATCAAAGGATTGAAATTTATTTGAAATAACGCATTTGCAAATCGTAGCGACGCTGGTAGCGACGCTGGCCACCTTGTGCCAAACGCCATGTTTGTTTACAATTGCACCGCGCTCGACTAGTTGTTCGTTACGAAAGTTGTGTTTTCTTGCCTCGTGAGCGTCGGCGTTGTGAGGGTAGAGGGATGCAGCGTAGGAGAGGAGAGAGAGGAAATAAGGATTCTTATGCGCAATGGTACTTTTAACGCCGCTGTAAGAGATGCCTAGGGGAGAGAGCGGGAGACCGAGCGTAGGCGAGCGGGCGCTGCCTGCGTCGGTACTGCAAGGTAAAAAAGGGGGGAGCGTATAAGTGGGGGAGCGCCGAGCATGCGCTGTAAGGGTGATCACGACGCACATTGGATTGAGCTCGTTTATAAGACGCTTCGCATCTAAATGTCAAAGCGGAAAGGGGGTAGGGGTGGAGGTATTTGAACAATGCCACCTAAGACACTAAGTGGTCTTTGAACATCTTCTGTATACTGTGCAGTGTAGATGATGCAGCGCTGTCGACGACAACAACCACGCTCACGGACAAAATATTCCAGCCATACGCGAGGCATGGTGTGAGATCAGCTGCACTTTGGCGGGCGCGTCAATATATATATATTGAAAAAGGGTTTATTGGCGACTGTTGGAACGGTGGTCCTACGAAGAAACACGATCGTGCAAGAGCAACGGTCAAGCAGATGCCGGCGATGATCAGCACGAGCCGAGCGAGCGAAGCCCAGCACCCAGTACCCAAGCGGTGGCGATGTTGCTTGCCAACGATGCTCTTTCTTCTTCACAATTTGCCCCCGCCGAAAAAGAGCCATCCTAGCGACCTAAGAGTCTGGAGGCAGAGGGCTATGATATGGCTTAAGGCGGGCGACGTGGACGATGTCACGTCCACGCCGGCGCATGTCGTCAGATGGGGAAAGTGGCTCGATGAGAAAATTCACCGGCGAGGTTTGCTCCAAAACGCGGTATGGGCCCTCGTACTTTGGAACGAGTTTTGAGGAAATGCCGGGGGTTTGGTAAGGAACAGCCAGTCATACAAGTGATCCCGGGGAATAGCTGGGGCTTTGTGAAGAGTCGGCGTTGTTTTCTTTCTGGCGCTGTTGTTCTTGTGACGTAAAGGTGCGTGCGAGTTCACGGCACTCTTCCAAATTTCGGGCAACTTCGGACACAGATGGGCATTCGGATGCATCAGGACGGTAGGGAAGGAGAGTATCGATGGTGTGGGAGGGTTCGCGTCCATAAAGAAGAAAGAAAGGTGAAAATCCAGTGGTAGACTGTGCCGCGGTGTTATATGCGAACGTGATGAATGGAAGAATGCGATCCCAGTTAGTATGATCGGATGTCACATACATGGCGAGCATATCGCCAAGGGTGCGGTTAAATCTTTCCGTGAGCCCGTTAGTCTGCGGGTGGTATGCCGTGGTCTTGCGATGAACAACATGGCATTCAGAAAGCAGAGACGTGACGACTTCTGATAGGAAGGCTCGACCTCGGTCGCTTAGTAGTTCTCGAGGTGCACCATGTCGTAGTATGAAGCGATGAAGGATGAAGGATGCTACGTCCCGCGCAGTGGCACTTGGAAGGGCGGCGGTCTCAGCGTAGCGTGTTAAATGGTCCACAGCGACTATGATCCACCGATTTTCATCTGATGTTGTCGGTAGAGGGCCATAGAGATCAATTCCGATCCGATCGAAAGGCTTGGCAGGGCACGGAAGCGGTTGAAGCGCACCGGACGAGCGGAAAGGCGGTGATTTGCGGCGTTAACAGTCAGGACAGCCCATAACGAATTTTCGAACGAAATTATACATTCCGCGCCAGTAGAAGCAATGGCGAATGCGTTCGTAAGTTTTGAAAACTCCGGCATGACCACATTGGGGATCGTCGTGAAAGGAGGCGCAGATTTGTGATAGCAAGCTGCGCGGAACGACCAAGAGCCACTTACGACCTTCGGGGGCGTAGTTGCGTCGGTGTAGCAGCCGATCACGAATGGCGAAATGAGCAGCTTGACGTCGGAGAGATCGTGGTACCGCAGTGGTTGACGATCCAGAAAGACAGTTAAAAAGGGAAGCGATCCACGGGTCCTTGTGTTGTTCACTGGTAAAGGAGTCGAGGTCGAGAGATGCGATGGAGTTGGTACCAGTGGTTCCACAGGCCGAGTCGGGAGGTAAAGGCGAACGCGACAGGGCATCGGCGTCAGAATGCTTGCGTCCGCTGCGATAGATGACACGAATGTCGTACTCCTGGATTTGCAGTGCCCACCGAGCTAGGTGGCCAGAAGGGTCTTTCAATGTGGCGAGCCAACAAAGTGCATGGTGGTCCGTTACCAGGTCGAATGGGCGACCGTACAAATAAGGGCGGAACTTGCGAAGCGCCCACACTAGCGCCAAGCACTCTTTTTCAGTGACGCTGTAATTGGCCTCAGCTTTAGTAAGTGTGCGACTCGCATAAGCGACGACGTATTCGGAGTAGCCCGGCTTGCGTTGGGCGAGGACGGCGCCTAGACCAACCCCACTAGCGTCTGTGTGAACTTCCGTTGCAGCTGTTGGGTCGAAATGCCGAAGAATTGGAGGAAATGTTAGCAGACTACGGAGCGTGGCAAACGCGACGTCGCAGTCAGAAGACCAGGATGAAAGGTCTGCATCACCGCGTAGGAGGTTGGTCAGTGGTGACATGATCGATGCAAAATTTCGCACGAAGCGCCGGAAGTACGAGCATAGTCCGACAAAACTGCGTAATTCTTTCAGTGTAGTAGGTTTCGGGAACTCAGCGACTGCTCGCAGTTTTGCAGGGTCGGGTCGAACACCATGCTTGGAGACGATGTGCCCTAAGATGGACAGCTCTCGCGCGGCGAAGCGGCACTTTTTAAGGCTCAGTTGGAGCCCAGCGTTGGTTAAACACGTCAGAACCAGTTGGAGCCGAAGCAGATGCGTAGAAAAATCGGGAGAGAAAACGACAATGTCACCGAGGTAGCATAGACACACAGACCACTTCAGTCCACGCAGTGTGTTGTCCATGAGTCGTTCAAACGTGGCAGGAGCATTACAAAGACCAAATGGCATTACGTTAAATTCGTACAGGCCATCTGGTGTAATGAACGCAGTTTTCTGGCGATCAGCTTCTGCCATAGGAACCTGCCAGTATCCAGATCGTAAGTCTAAGGAGGAGAAGAATTTGGCTCCTTGGAGGCTGTCAAGGGCGTCGTCTATGCGCGGTAAAGGATATACGTCTTTCCGCGTCACCTTGTTTAATCGCCGGTAGCCGACGCAAAATCGAATCGATCCATCTTTCTTTCGAACTAGAACGACAGGAGATGCCCAAGGACTGTGCGATGGTCGAATAACGCGACGGCGTAGCATCTCTTCGACCTGGTCGTTGATGACGTGACGTTCTGCAGCAGAGACACGGTACGGTCTTTGACGCAATGGCTGGTGCGAACCGGTGTCAATGTAGTGGTGCACTGCGGAAGTCCGACCCAATTGCAGCTGAGAAACGTCGAATGAATTCGCGAAGTGCTGGAGGAGATTAAGAATCTCGGCGCGTTCATGGGCACTTAAGGTGTCGGCGATGGAACTCGAGAAGGTGTCACTCGATGAGCATTCCAGTGGGGAAAGGGCATGAAGTTCGGTCGAGGCGCTACTGCACGATTCGTCTGGCATGTTAAGGAATAAAGAGGAATCGAGGTACTCCACTCGACCGAGACATTCGCCGGCAAGTAGCGTAAGCGGTGCAGAAAGGGGGTTGTGGACGAAAATATTGCTTCGGCCCGCAATGACGTCGAGTGCAGCGAAAGGCAAGGAAACGGCTCTGCGGCTCATGAAAATGTCGGAAGGTGCAAAACATTACTGTAGCATTATTATAGTCATCGCAGCAAACCGGGACAACGGTAAGAGAGGCTGGCGGAATTTCAGTGTCCTCACGCACGACAAGTTTTGGCGACCGCTCAAGGGTTTCGTGCAAAGTTTCGTCACACAGGTGCGAAAATTGAACTTCAGCGCGTGCGCAGTCGATGATGGCATGATGATTTGACAGAAAGTCCCACCCGAGAATAACGTCATGCGAGCACACCGAAAGGATGATGAACTCGACAACGTACATAGAGCCTTGGATGAATATGCGGGCCGTACAGGTGCCGAGAGGTCGAACTTGTTGTGCGCTAGCTGTACGAAGCGATAGTCCAGAGAGCGGCGTGGTCACTTTGCGTAGGGAGCGGCAGAGCTGGGCGGCTATAACAGAAACGCAGCACCTGTGTCGACGAGGGTAAAGGTAGAAACACCATCGACAGATATAGCGACGACGTTAGCTGGTGAAGTGCGAGGACTTGAGCATTTCGACGACGGCGCAGTTCTTGCCTCTGGAACTGCGGCGTTCAGTTTTCCCGGTTGGAGGAAGCGGGTCTAGGACGCATTGGGGACAGTGATCGCCTGCGAGGAGATGGGGAGCGGGGAGAGTGAGTTTGAAGCTGGGGTGACCGAGACTCAGGAAGGTTAGTGTATCCATACTGCGGTGAGGGATAGGGAGCAGGTATGTGCATGGGCTGTGGGTCATACGGTAACGGCCGAGTAGCGTCGTGGAGTGGTTGGAAGCGACGGCGACAATATCGTGCCACGTGTCCTGGAGTACCGCAGGCGTAGCAGATCGGTCGATTGTCAGGAGTGCGCCAGGAATTGCTGACTCGTGGTGCGGCCCAAGGTGTCGAAAAAGGGGCGGAGTGGTGAGCGACTGAAGACATGGGTGGCAAATGCTGCTGGCGGGGTCTGCTACGTACCACCTGGGCATACGTAAGAGGCACGGCCACGGGCTGCATAGCCGGCGCTTGGGCAACAGGCATGGCCACAGGCAGCTGGTGGGCAGTGACGGGAACAGCCTGAGCTACCTCTTCGGCAATAACGTCGCGGAGTGGTGAGGGCAGACGAGAGGACGGCGGCTGCTGCGTGAAGGGAATCAACGACAGTTGCCGAGCTACTTCTTCACGCACGAAGTCTTTAATCTCTTGCAGGGTTGGTGAGTGGTCGGGAACAGAAGTGAGACTGGAGAGCAAGTCGGCGTGTGAGGAAAATGGCCGAGTCAGGGTGCGCTGCTTGCTCAACTCGTCGAGACTTTGACACAAAGTGACAAGTTCCGCAACGGTGGCAGGATTACGGGCCAGAAGCAGCTGATATGCACCGTCATTTATCCCTTTGAGGATGTGTTGAATCTTCTCCGACTCGGGCATGGCGTTGTTCACGCGGTTGCAAAGACCAATAATGTCTTCGATATAACTGGTGAACTATTCAGATGGCTTCTGTGCGCGAGTCCGCAAGCGTTGTTCGGCTCTGGACTTGCGGACAGCGGGTCGGCCGAAAACGTCAGCAAACGACGTTTTGAAGATGGACCACGTCGTAATGTCGTTTTTGTGGTTGTTATACCACATTTCGGCCACGTCAGTGAGGTAAAAGATGACGTTAGTCAATTTGTCCGCGTCATCCCACTTGTTGTTTGCGCTCACCAGTTCGTAGTTAGCGAACCAGTCTTCCACGTCGGTCTCATCAGCTCCGCTAAAGACCTTGGGCTCTCGCAAACGAAGAACGCCGGGGTTGCTGGGGGATGAAGTGGAAGAGCCAGGTTGCGCGTTGTTGGTAGCCATGATGGGAGGTAGCGTTCGGTTGCGCAGCTCCAGGTTCAGGCGACGGCGAATGGCAGCACCCAGGTTCAGGCGACGGGGAATGTCAGCACCCTCCACCAATTGAAAAAGGGTTTATTGGCGACTGTTGGAACGGTGGTCCTACGAAGAAACACGATCGTGCAAGAGCAACGGTCAAGCAGATGCCGGCGATGATCAGCACGAGCCGAGCGAGTGAAGCCCAGCACCCAGTACCCAAGCGGTGGCGATGTTGCTTGCCAACGATGCTCTTTGTTCTTCACACTATATATATATACATATATATATATATATATATATATATATATATATATATATGTGTGTGTGTGTGTGTGTGTGTGTGTGTGTGTGTGTGTGTGTGTGTGTGTGTGTGTGTGTGTGTGTGTGTGCGTGTGTGTGTGTGTGTGTGTGTGTGTGTGTGCATTTGTGTGTGTGGGTGTGTGTGTGTGTGTGTGCGTGTGTGTGCAGGGGGGAGGTGAAGAATTGCATTGCACGTTATGAATGAGTACAGCAACGAAACAACGTTTAATATTGGCAAAATGTATTACCGTTCTCAATGCGGCAATTTAGTGCTCGAAATTATTTTCTGACCCACAGACTACTGGGGACGAGAGTATCTCATTCCGCTGCAAAGGGAGATCACTGAACTTCATTTGCGAAATGCTCCGTTCCCATTCGGCTGCGTAGGGGTGGCCGTGTGACACGGACCAGATTTTCCTTGTCGTAATGACGTTAAATAGTGTGCGCGCGTTCCGAGGCATAAAAACTCAATCACCTAAATTTCCATTCTAACGCTTTGTCGCCAAGCGTTACCGGTCACTCTTTTGCTCCTCAAAAAGTTCATGAATTCTCGATGTGAACCGATGTACAAAATGGTTTGACAGGATTTACTGCACAGTTTCGCCGTGCAGGACAAAAAAATTCTCTTCCGTTCTATTCCCCGATGCAAAAGCGACAAAAGTTTCATTTGTTAGAATCCGTCTATGTAGTGTTACCTAAAACACTACCACCACTGAATTACTATTTCTGATCTTTCGCTGGCTTAGTGGTTTGTTTGTTGACAGCGGAGTGGTTCTAAGATGTGCCTCACCCTTCTCCATGTCTATCTGGTGTCACACGCTTTACTTTACCATAGCAGGAAAGAATAAAGCAAAAAACGAAATTATGATGATCAAAGGAGACAAGCTGTCTTAATGTATCCTCAAACGCACACACACTCATCAGTGGCGTAGCCAGGGTTGGCACGCCGACACTGGGCCCGTGCCCCCTCCACGTAAATGACCATTTAATGAAGGTGCCCCCTCCCCCAATCTAAGAGGTGCCCCTTTTCCCCAAAAAAATTTCTGCCTACGACCCTTATATTCATGCACCGCCATCCGACGTTTTTCACACGTTGAATCGCCCTAGTTATTTTTTGTATTTTTAAGCTGTACGGGCAGTTTTATGCACTTTGTTTGTTTGTTTTTGTTTATGGCAACTATAGCTCTCATGCCCTCCATTCATTCTAGGTCGTAACAAGGCCGAAGAGATACATACGTCACTCCCGCAGGACATTCTTTTTCTGGAGAGGCAGGCACTTAAATGTAGCTCGCCATGTGACCGACCAATGCATTTAGTCCAGTCGCATCATCCCTCTTTATAAGGATTTTTTAAAAAATACATATCTGTGCATGTAAGTTTTTCTTATTAGCCCTCATAGTCAAAACAGGCAAATGTATAGCTCCTTCAAAATTTTTTTTCAAATTTTGCACGTTATACAAACGCAAGCACGAACATACATGGAAGGTGGTTAGTAAAAACCTTAGTTGTTAAGACTCCCCCCCCCCCCTACCACCAAAGAAAAAGGAAAAAAAATTCTGATGCACCCTTTGTTGTCCCATACACCGCCGTTTAAGGAGACCGAGAGATTGCGTATATTTTTCTCATCACGAAAAGAATGAATACGACAGAGTTTGGGGCACAGGAAAGTGTTACAAGACAAACATAGCATTTCGCACACACGGAACCTTTTCTTACACCTTTTTCTTGTGTTTCAGCCAGCAGCCACGCTGGCGTTGCTTAATTGCAGTGAAAGCAAAGAAACGCATATCAAATAATAAGGACCTTCCTGGTATGCGTACGACGCTAGAGCATTTCTGCCAGAAAACATACCTTTTTGATCATGATGCGTTCTATGATAAGGTAAAATCCATGTTTTTATAGCTCTATTCTCTATCTATATGTAACACAGAGAGTTTTCTTTTTCTTTAATCGCCTCTCATAGGCAGCTTAGTTGCAGTCGCTTATTTCAATTACTTTAAGGTGTGGACAATACTTTTAGAATGAGTGTCAATACATGATCGGCTATATAACGAAGTTCACCGTTGACCTTTTCATTATTACTTGTACAGTAGCAGGTAACTCAATTTAAATGTGGCTCGTGAATTTGCAAGCCGTATCCACATTTTCTTAAAATTTCAGAATGGCGCCGGTATTGAGGTATTTATTTCCAAAGTTTGAGTTTTGTATTCTATGTGTTTTTAGTAAATAAGATCGTGTACGTTAACAACTTTCGCTTTCAAGAGCTCACGCAAATAATGCATGGGTTTTTTACCTTTTAATTAAATAAACAGAGACATATATGCTAATATGGCAGCTTCATCTACGCAATCTATTCCACACAATACACTTATTGTTACCACTTTATTATTTATTAAGGCTTACGGCGTACAAGACTGCAAGGTTCGGTGCCAAAATAAGACCAACCGCTTCACGGTCAGCGCTATCGACGGCACACCTTGCGAAGAGAATACAAGTCCGAAAAAGGTATTTCACAGCCATCGCTTTTGGGTCTAAAATGGGAGTGCATGGTGTACACGGAGAATCATTTGAATAATGGCCTTTACTTCATGTTGCATGCTCAGTTGTCACTCTTTGCCTACATTTTTTTCTCTCTCTCACTACAAGTGATCCCTAATCTACATTTCACCGGTGCACAAGGGTCGCCGATAATTCATGGAGGACAAACACTGCGTTAAATATTTAAAACATGGCGCTTTACGGTCCACGTTATATTATAAATTGTGCCAAATATTTAAAAATATTGTATGAGTTCTGACTAGCTCACACCATTTGATGGGCGCGTAAATGTATAAGCGCAAGAGAGAAAGAGAAACAACGACGGTTATGGGTGGAGGGGGGGGGGGGGGAGGCTTCGACTTTTGCCTATCTTCCTAAATATCAGCCGGAATCCTTCGGGAGTCGGCGGCAGCCAGGGCGAGACTAATATACGTTGTTGTTCGGCATCGTGGCTGCGTAATAAGGCCTCTTAGAATTTGGCGTTTCTGTTTGGATGAGTTTCCCGTCGTTGCATTCCGTCACACAGGCGCCGAACCAAGTTAGTTGGTTATTCATGCGCTCATCTGTCTGTGTGTTCGTCCACCGTTTTTCTTTTGTTTTTCTGCGCACTGTTATTTCGCGTGCATTTCGTCCTCGGCGATATTTCAACGCCCTGCAGGGATCAAACCTCGAACCTTGAGCTCGGCAGGGATTGTGCGCATTGTGACAACATAACTTTCGTTCGGGGATCTATGTTGAATTGTTTTTTCGGGGCGGAGGATACTGTGGAGAGGGGGACCTCTCTGATCGAAAGCGAAGGCCGGGCAGGCATACGGTCATTTCGCGCTATGTATGCATGGCGAAATAAAATTGGCGGGGGAAGGGGGTGGGTTCACCTTGAGTGTCACTCGCTAGCTACGCCAATGTTTTCGGTGACAGTATCGCTATGGATGACAAAGACCCCGCGCGTCCAATAACTGAAGCGATGAAGCGATGGGCAATGACTTGCCCATCTTTCCATCCGGCCGAACAGCGAGCGCTCACTGAAAACGATATCATGGCGAAATGCGATCGTCCCGCAATATGGACCCAGCACTACGCCATTGTCGCTAAGATACGAGCGCGACTGGTCATATACCTGCAGATGTTGTAGAGTCACCGGGAGGCGAAAGCCCCCCATCTAACGTGAAAAAAAAATTATTTGCTCATTTTGATAATAACATTAGGAGTTTCACGTGCGAAAACGGCGGTATAAGACACTCCGTAGATAAGGCCTCCGGAAGTTTTAAGCTACCCGGGGTTCTTTAAGGTGCACCATTAAAGCACACGGGCCTCTAACAATTCGCTTCATCGAAGCTCGACCGACTTCCGAGAAGGCTGACCGCAGAAACGCTGCCACTGCATTTCTTTGTTCACTGCAGTGCGTTCTCCGTGCGTCATTTACTGAAATATAATAAATAATAATATTGCTTATTTTCAACATGTTACAACTCAAAATGTTACATACCAAAGGATGATACGGCTAAAGGCAGATTAACTGCCTGACAATGGCCCTACCCCACAAGCACCTAAGTGATCATAAACACTAAGCGGAATGACTAAGAGAAAAAGAAAAAAAAAGATGACACAATGTCTGCCTGATCTGTGCTTTGTCTTTGATTCAAGCCGGTTATTTGTTTAAAAATTGTGTTCTTTTCTGTTTCATCAGCACTGCATTCTCGGAAAATGCATTGAAATCAAGAAATCATAACTATGGAGCTTTATTCTTTATGTATCAAGTTGTTTGGCTACCACAATAGGTTCATCAGATTGTTGAATAAAAGTGGTCATTTATTTTACCAAACGAACGGCTGTCCGCGCGTACGTTCTGTACATTAGAGCGTGAGTGCGCGAGACCTAAACGAAGAATATATCGCTCCTAATCTGCAGCAGCGACAACAGGCGTGTAGTACACGCGCGCCATCTGCTTACATTCAACTGCGAGTAGCGTTTCACATATCATACGGCCTGCCTGTTTCTAACCAAGCACTGCGACACCATGCACAAAATAAATGCGTTCCTGTCACTGCGAGTTTCATACTCCTGCAAAAGCTCACACGAGAAGCATATATAGAGAGGACTTGATGCCGACATGATAGAGGTAGACCACGCTAGTAAGCGTTAAATGCTGCCAATTTCGCTTCTAGTAAAATCACCAAGCTAAAAAGTCAAATTTTAAATGCTATTTCAGAGATTATCACACGATGAGCTCGAACATATTTAAACATAATAGTGTTATTACGCTGCAAGCTCTCAAATGTAACTAGCTGTAAATTCCAGCACATAGAGTCACTCCTTTCGTTGGAATCGCAAGTTCTGCTGATGTGTTCCCGCGCGGTACTGAGGGCAGAATACTGCGAGGCGTATATTCAGGCCTTTTTTTTTTATTGTGGGGTTCTTGTAATATTCCAAATTGTATAAATAATCAAATATATCCACTAAAATGGTGTACTGCATGCGATGTTTATAATTTCAGTTCAGACGTACAGTCAGCACCAAAAGTTTGGGGACCGCGATACATATGATAAAGCTTATTGATCCTGCTGGCTCGACAGACAACCTTGAACGTACATTTCCTACCTCTTCTATAACACGGTCAAAATATGAACTGTACAGTTTGGCTGAATGCAGTCACAAATCGCTGCGCAATTCAAAGCCCTTTCAGATCTGGTGGTCTATAAGTCTTTGACGCAACAAGTAGATAAATTCTAATCGAAGTATATGTTATCAAAGCGACACCACCAATGGCGAACAAGTTAAGCGACGTGCTGCTGTCCATGTAAGATGTCTTAGCAAAAGTTTGCGCTCAACTGTCTATCAGAAAAAAGCAAAAAAAAAAAGAAAAAAGAGATCCGGGTGACCGCACCACGCCTGATATGTTGGTGTCGGATGCTTCGCCGACCCTCGCCCTGCAGTAAGGATTACGTGGCGTACGCTTTGGTAGAACCACAAGAATAACTGGCTCTGCTGTCGCAATTCATGTGATTCATATCCTACTTGACTGCATCCTACTCAGTGAAAGAAGGATCGCTACAGTTGTAAGCGTAACAAAACAGATTTGTTGTACTGATCTTTCATTGGGGCAGTTGCTTCGCTGACAAATGAGA
Source organism: Rhipicephalus microplus (assembly GCF_013339725.1). Lineage (NCBI taxonomy): Eukaryota > Metazoa > Arthropoda > Arachnida > Ixodida > Ixodidae > Rhipicephalus > Rhipicephalus microplus. Next base: position 35,783,554 of record NC_051170.1, read on the forward strand.
GTTAAAACGATGGCTCCAGCTGCATCCTCTGTTCAACCATTTGTCATCACATTGAGCATTCATTTCCATCGGCACTTCTCTCGTTTGTTTCTTTATATCATGGCTTCCTAGATCACGCACCGGCAGGTTTCTGCCGGTGCGCAATCTTGGAGGCCACGTTTATTACTGTAAAACAACGCATAGTCAGCAATCCATTATAGCAACCCACAAAAGCTCTCTCAAAGGTGTTTTTATTAAAAGTATCTGACACGCATATCTTTTCCTATGTATTTTTGGCTATATATGACATAAGGATTTAGGTTAGAAGATGACAGGGTCACTTCACATTTTATCTTGTTTTACTCAGCATGGACTCTGAGAAGTTGAGTATACCGTCTCATCACGGTGCCTGGGGTACGATGCGCTAGCCAGTGGCAAGGCTCAGTATTTAGTGACACACAGTACATTCATATTCTGTAAACGTAGACTGCGCTAGATACGAGACACAAGAATAAAGGGAGACAGAACAAACGCAGGCTAAAAACTGTGTTACTGAAACCACTACGTTCCCTTCTTAAACAACGCGTGTGCGCAATGATCGCCATGAACACGTGAATAATATGCACTGCCCCACCAATACTCTTATATATCTACATTACGAGATCATGTTCTTTCTAGGTAAATACACAGGTGTTATCTCTGACGCACTTGTCCAGGCCAGATATGTGAAGTTTAACGTCCCAAAACCACCATATATGATTATGAGAGACGCCGTAGTGGAGGGCTCCGGAAATTTCGACCACCTGGGGTTCTTCAACGTGCACCCATATCTGAGCACACGAGCCTACAGCATTTTCGCCTCCATCGAAAATGCAGCCGCCGCAGCCGGAATTCGATCCCGTGACCTGCGGGTCAGCAGCCGAGTACCTTAGCCACTAGACGGTGGCGGGGCTGTCCGGGCCATGTCTTGCTATCCAAGAGGCTTCTACGGTTTCGCGTTCCCTTTGTTCTTAGCTCGTCCGAGCACAATTGGTGCTACTAAAGGTGAGATCGCACTTCTGCGCACATGCGCCACAATGAACAGGCAGGTGCTTACCACTGTTATCTCCTAGTGCATTACAATGCTTCAATACACGCTTGTTATTATATCTGCAGTTCTGCCCCACATAAATCATTCCGAAGGTCAGGGGGAATTCATAGACCCCTTCGTCCCTACACGGTGGATACGCAATATATGTGCTTTGCATCCATCGTCCTTTTATTTGTTTGTGTCAGAAGTGGCACATGAACGTGACAAGTTGCAAGGCGCAGAAAAACATCATGTGAACCCCGAATCTTCCCGCCTCTGTCTTTATGCCATGCGACACCTTGTGTATATAGGGCATCACTTCAATTTTCCGCCTGTCACTCTTTTCTGGGTTTTTTTTTTTTCATTTTCAATGACAGCAGTGGTATGATGGCATATGACCTTCACTAATATAGGGTCATGCGTGGCGCCGTGGTACTTGCTTATATATATTTAGCCGAGTTGTACTGCTCGTTACCTGAGTACTTACCGTTGGTTGCAGCGCTCGTGTTCGTAGATACGCGGACGACCTTTTACTATTCGTAAATACTGACGCCGGGGATGACGTTTAGGAGGTATCGAAGCGTGTTGTTTATTCTTTTAAATCCACAGGAACCATAGAGATTGAATTTTGCCTTTGAATGGCCTGACAATGCTTATTCGCAGTTTTCGTACGTAAATTTGGTTTTTAATGATAGTAAACGCCTGTTCTGGACGTACTGGCTACTTATAAGGACTTTTGCCTTTTTTTTTTCCCCTCCCACTCGAAGTTTGTGAACAGAAGCAAAGCGGTGGCCGTCTTTGACCGAGTCATCTTAGGGTCACCTTTGACCAAGTCATGTCTTCATAACGTCAGAGATAAATTTTCTTTCCTAAACCGAATCGTCTCCGTAGTGCAGGTTTCTCGCACGCGCTACTTCAGGCTGTTTTAGCAGAATCATTATTGAAGGTCGTATGCCATCATACCACTGCCGCCGACGAAAACGAAAAAGAAACAGAAAATATTGACAGGCGGAAGTTTCAAGCCGTATATCCACAAGGCGTCGCAAGGCGTGAAGAAGGTGGCGGGAAGATTCGGGGTCGACATGGTTTTTTTTTTTTTTTTTTTTTGCAACGTCTAGCAAGTTGTAGCGTTCGCGTGCCATTTCTTGCACAAGCAAAGAAAATAGTGATGAATGTGGCGTAAAGCACAGATGCGCGCATGTACCACTCATGTAGCGCTGAAGTGGTATAAAACTTCCTCCTGGCCTGCAGATTGGTTTAAGTGGGGCAGACGGGAAAGTGTATTTACTAAAATTTAATGAATCATTCTAATTCACTAGGAGATGACTGTAGGAAGCACTTGCCTGTCCATTGTGGTAAATGGGCGCAGGAGTGCAAGCCCACCTTTAGTAGCAAGAAGGTGCTAGGGTGAGCTACGAGCCAAAGGGAATGTGAAACCCTACAGGAACCCTTGGATAGCTAGACATGGCGTAGACAAATACGTCAGCGATACATTTGTGTGCATTTCCTGCAAAAAGCGTGATTTCGTAATATAGATGGGAGTCTCGATGCGGTAGTGCACTTTCGTCAAGTGGTCATCACGGTCATTGCGTTCACGCATTGTTTCAGAGGGACAATTTGTGATTTCATTAACTCAGTTGTTAGTGTGCGTTAGTTCTGTCTCCTTCTGTTTTTGTGTTTTGTCTCTAACGCAGTTTAAGTTCACAAGATTTGTCTTACCAACTAGCACCCCAGCAAGCGCTTCTACAGTACAAACACACAAACAATCACAGCACTGCTTAAATCGGAGAAATACCTTGTAAAATATAGGCAAATCACAGCGAAAGCTTCAGACACTCGACCAGCCAAAGCGAGCTATCAAAATAGAACACAGCAATTACAACTTCTCCTAGTCAACTACAACAATCAGAGCCACCGAACTTGAGCGTAGTTTGGCAATTCGTACAGAGATACCGGGCATTCCGAGTAGCCGGCGTCGCACTCGCCAACAGTTCGACCCCGCTTGGACGCCTTGTAGTAATCGTCTAAAATAGATAAGTTGTGATGGTCCTTGGGTATCCTGCAAACAAAAACGAAATTTTCGTCGATCAACGGCCATGCATTTGTTTATCAAGACATTTTTTATGGTGAAGGGTTTCGCACTATGCCGTATCAAATTTTGCCAATCTCGTAAAATTTAAATATTCTAATAAAGATAGCTCGAAACGGCCAAGCCAGTACTGCCACACAAAGATATTCAAGTGGAGTCTATTTGTATCGACGTTCTTGTCATAGACATGCATAACTCTGACCCTCTATAAAGTAGTCTACAAGGAAAACGCAATTTCGCTTTGGGAAGAGCTATCACATAGTACGGAGATTTTATATGAATTATTGCGCGTATTTACAGTGTCTATACCTAAGATTTTTCATTTTAGTGCTGTCTTTTACATGCCAAATACCTGGCAACATTCGTATTCACTCATAACCGTCTCTGTCTTAAGCTTTTTTTTTTCTTCTGCACTAATTTGTTCTGTTCAAGGTATGGCTGAAGCAACAGCCCGTGTGATACAACAAACTTGAGCATGACGCTGAAAATCGTGATGACAGAAAGCCTCGGTCAAGGGACTTACGTGAACAGCGCCTCTACAACGTCTCCCAGCAGGCCCGGAATCCTGGGCATGGAGGCCACTTCGCAGAGTGACCTCTTGACGCATGCCTCGCCGTCCAGTCCAAAACGCTGCAGGAACCAGGCGAGACCCCGATACAGATTCCACCGGTCGTGTCCGGGCTCCAGCGAGCGCATGTTGACCATCAGTTTTCCCGGGTCCGGCACGACGACCTCAAAGGGTATCCCAACGCCGATGTTCGAGCCGATCAGTGGTGTTCCCGTCGGAACCAGTGTCTTCAGCGCAGGCATGACTGTCACTGAGCCGAAAAATGGAAACGTGTGCTCACTCGATCCGGGGTGCCAAAGTAGTAGAGAGATACAGAGAAGCAGCATCTTTCAGGGGGCACGGTTACCGACGTTCTGGCCCACTTAGTGATCTTGCGGTGGCCACTTCTGGTACCACGTCTGCAATGGTGAAACGTTTCAGTCTCCAGTGACACAGAGGTTGTAACCTTTAGAATCTACAATGTTAGGACTGGTTCTGTCTGATCAGGAGAGCAGCACTACAAAACATATATTCATTTGTATCTTGTTGACAACCCAGCCGGCGAGACCACTTGGGCTTCGACAAATGACAAAGCATCTTTCCAGGCGTAATTATCGTTTCCAGCAGAACTCTGAGCATCGTGACCAAAAAATCGGAATACTGCTGAAGCACCAGCCTGTGTAGACATTGCACACAAAACCGATAACTACATTACTTGCTGGTGCGCCACCACAATGTGCCACGTATACAGGTTTAACGAATAGTCAGTTAACGTAAATTTACAGTGAAATGAACGCAACCACATGACCTTTAGTTCTTTTGGGACGTAAATTTTCAGATATTATAAATACCTTTAGTTCCACAAGGGTAGGCTTTATGCTGGCTCAAATTACGAGGTTTCAACTGTTACCAACTCCATGTCATGCCGAAATGTCATGTCGATAGACGAAATGCCTAGAAAATGCAATGCCCACAATATTTATTTTCACGGTCTCAACTACGTTCGGTGACCTCAAGGAGCATAATCAGTGCACTAACGTACAAATCAACACTGACTGAAGAAGGGCAGCGTAGATTCTATTCTACCAGCGCTTTCAGTCGCAGTGCGGTTAGGTATTGCCACGCACCCATTTTGGGTATATATACACATATGAATGACCACCGGTATCACAAGTCTTACGTAAGAGCTGCTTTATCAGCTGTCGTACTCTCTTTTATCCACTCTAAAGCCACTACAATCATACCAATTGTTCATAGAGACTCCGCCGGTGGTTCGGGGAGACGTGGAGTCTTCCGAAATGTCCGATTTCTTGATATCGGCCGTCCGGAGAGAAACCAAGTTGACTTGCCGGTCAGTTCATACTCCCCTGATAGAGCAACGGGACGGCGTCTTTATAGACATATGTGAGGGGTGAACCCCACGGTCTGGAACGCTTGACCGAGTTGTCTTTTGGGCAGAGACGAGCTTCGCGTGAGAAACGCCTGGTCCAACTGTCCACCGGAGCCGGTGGGTCTTTCTTCCTTCTCGCGGCTACCTTGGATCGCGTGAGCCCGGCGCTGAATGGGAAGAAGAGCACGGGACGAGGAGAGTCTGTGGGGGGACATTCGAAAACGAGAGGCCGGCCGCCAACCACGGCACGCAAGCAGGCGCGTAACAAAGTGGACGAGCACAAGGGAGACGTTCGCTAAGGAAGTTGACATTAAAGCTGCGCCTCTGCCGATTCATATCTGTCACGCAGCACGACTGGTTGTGGTCAGTTCAAGCCCCTCCCGCATTTCTTGGAACAAGTAAAACGTACAAGTCAAGAAGAAGCGACAGAGAAACGCGAAATATGTGCACCTCAAAACACGCAGCACCCATTTTACCATCTTCAAGCGGCCCGCCCGCCTCTTCATGTTCCATTATGTACAGAGACGGGAGCCTGCACTGGCGACTCGGTGCACGAAAAGAGAATTACGTCAACTGTGGACGAAAGTTTACGTCTGGAGACGCCTTCCTTAAGCGGTCGCTTTGCCTTTCGGGAGTGAGGCTTTCGGTGACCTTGTTTATCTCTTCGCTTTCTATCACGGGCACGCACATTTTGATGTGTGTGAATGGATAGTACGGCCCCGTACACGAAATGTAAGCTAAAGGCTTGCGATGTTTTTTTTTTGTTTTTTACTGACAAGCAAAGCAAGTCCCAGCGTTGTGGACGCATGCAATAGGCGGAGACTCAATGTTGATACTTTTTTACAGCTGCTACAGTTGTTGTCGACTTCAAGGGCAATGCACGCATTCACTGTGTGTTGACCAGAATGATTTAATGTAGCAAACGAACATTGAGTAACAAAATACGATTTGGACATTAGGACTGCATCACAAGTCAGTGAAAAGGCTATATATGTCCAACAACAAAAATGGGATGGAAAAACTTCGCCGTCCGCAAAGGAACGTGCATGAGCCCTTCTCTTTAGTTGGTGTGGAGGCGCGTTTTCCTGAATACTAAGGACGTGGCAAGCTTCTTCCGTCAATCCAACCTCGCTTCAGAAAAGTATAAAGCTCATCAAAGTGAACTGTGGATACAATCTGTAACGCCTAAATGCGTAAATTTGGGCATACGCATATTATCAAAGCGATGAAGTACATACACGAGCAATGTAACATAATATAACATTATAGTATATTATAATTTAACAACTTATAATATAACATATAACTGTAACTGAGCAGTGTAATTTACTGATCAGTGGCACGAAACTCATTTTATCCGGCACGAGTGGCCCCAGTGATTTTCATATTTGCGGCTTGCATTCTCTATTCATCTCGCGCTTCATATCCGTTTTTTACGCATCCTAGAATATTCTGTAAAGCTGTTGTCTTCCGTTTGATAATGCAAATGGAAATATATGCGTGTCCAATTTCTCGGTGTACAAAGAAAGGCAAAACTGAGGCATCCGAGATAGGTCCGGTAATCGCAGAGACCAACGGCACGAAAAAGCTGATTGTTGTCATAACCAACATTTCACGATTTACCTGTATGCCCCGCCGCGGTGGTCTATGTACTCGGCTGCCCACTCACGCAGGTCGCGGGACAGAGTCCCGGCTGCGGCGGCTGCATTTTCGATGGCGGCGAAAATCCTGTGTCCCCTGTTCTCAGATTTGGGCACACGTTAAAGAACCCCACGTGTTCGAAATTTCCAGAGCTATAAGATTGTGGTTAGAAGAGGGAAAAGAAGAGAAAAGTGAGACCCGTAACTGTCTGCATCAGCGTGCGACACCTCAACAGTAGCTCACAAGGAAACGAATGGTGGGCATGGTGTAAACCACCGCCCACCATTTAAGTGAATTAATGTACTGCGTGAATGCTGGAAAACGTCCACCATGGCGCAAACCACCGCCCACCATTTAAGTGGATTAATGTACTGCGTGAATGCTGGAAAACGTCCAACATGGCGCATGGTGTGTGCTGCAGTGCCGGCAACGCTTGAGCGCGAACTGGTGTCCGATTCACCGTGACGAGCTGCCACGAAAATTTTTTAAAATGTATAAATAACAATGTAAAAAAGCACCCGTCCGGTAAAAAACAAGCTACCACGGAGGATCGGACGTTCAACCTGCGGATTCTATTTGAAGACACTAACCACTGCGCCATACCAACATGACGAATGTAGCGTGTTGAATAGCTAGTTGAAATACAAACTTACGGTTCAATTTGAGCTTTGTTTGTCGTGTACTCGACATAGACGAGATCTGCACCAGCTACAAAAATTTGCACATTTATTAAACACAAGCATCTGCTGCCTGTTATGATTGCCACTGCGATAATGACATCAGCGCTATGTTTTTTTTTTTTTTTACAATTTACAACCGCAAAAAAAAAAAAAAACAATTGGACTGGGGAGCAGCTACAGTTTACCGATGAGGTCTGCCAAGTTTAATATCCATTTCGCGCTCGTTCCAAAAGGCGACATCTGCTCACGCTTTATGACGCCGCTAGGCTCATTTCATAGATACGCCCACCTTATTTAATTGATTGAGTATTGGGATGCTTTTCGCGCAACGTAGAGGGCAGTCGTGCCAGCACACTGCTGTAGCTAGCTCTTTCCCTATAGCAACGACTACATAACGGCTTGGCCAAAACGAATGCAGTGTGCCGGAAACATTACACTATCATATTGGTTCCCCAAGCATACGAATTGCGAAGTCTGTGTTCTCGCATAAAGGCTAGAGAAGTGCCGGTGAGTGCGATCGGCGGCTTACGGTGAGGGGAGACGTACGTTCTCTGGAAGTGCTGGAATCGCGTCGCATCGATGTTTGTTGCTTCTTGCGCGGACACCGTAGACAATGAAAAATGCTTCATTTAGGTTAATTGATGCCATGGCTGTGCTGTATTGTTATTCTTAACCGTCGAAATCGTGTATTCTGAAACCCAGAACACGGATAATACAATTGCACGGGCTCGGTCGGTAGGCCTAACCTTTGGTGGAAATCATGGTGGTAGAACATGTAGTGTACAAATCCCAGCTTGGTACATTATATAAATTACCCGCCATTACAAGCCCACCCATCATCTGCTCACTGCTTCCAGTATTATCGCAATGGTGGGCAGAGCTTCTCAGCTTGGTACACCATGTGGCCCGCCATAACAAGCAGCACCCATCATCTGCTTAGTGCTTCCCAGATAATCGCAATGGTGGGAAGAGATTCTCAGCTTGGTGCACCATGTGGCCCACCATATTAAGCACCACCCACCATCTGCTTAGTGCTCCCCAGCATCATCGCAATGGCGGGCAGAGCGTCCCATGATTGCCCACTTTGTAGCCTCTACATTCCACCGTTTCCACTTTACCCATTTTTTGTACACCATACCGCCCAGTATGTCCCGGCATATTCACCATAATTTGCACTACGTCCCGCCATATCCATCATAATTTCCACCATACCCACTATTATTTCCAGTACACTCACCGTGTTTTCCAGTATCAACCATGGCAGTTTTTCCAATAGGGATGGGGGTGAGAAGGGATTAAAAGGATAGGATTAAATGATAGGATTAAAAAACAATCTACAGGCTGGTGATGCAGGTTATAAAGGAAAGACTGCAGGCATGGATAGAGGATGAGGGGGTGCTGGGGGAACTGCAGAATGGGTTTCGGAAACACAGGAGGTTGGAAGACAATCTGTTCTCACTGACGCAGTGCATCGAAATAGCAGAAAAGGAACACAGGCCCCTGTGGCTAGCATTCTTGGATATCAAGGGAGCGTACGATAGCGTGGTTCAAGAAGAGTTGTGGGGAATACTGGACACACTAGGTGTGGAAGATGTAGTCACTAATCTTTGAAAGAATATCTATAAAAATAACAAGGTAGTTATAAAGTGGGAAAGACATGTATCCAAGCCGACAGAGGTAAAACGAGGGCTTAGGCAGGGGTGTGCTCTGTCACCCTTGCTATTTATGATGTACCTACAAGGATTAGAGGCCAAATTAGAGGGAAGTGAACTTGGCTTCAACCTCTTTTTCATCAAACAAGGAAAACTCATTGAACAGGCACTATCAGCATTGATGTATGCATATGATATAGTGCTAATGGCCGACAACAAGGAAGATTTGCAAAGATTGATGGACATCTGCGGTAATGAGGGAGATAGGTTAGATTTCAGATTCAGTAAGGAAAAATCAGCAGTCATGATTTTTAATGACAATGAAGGTAGTGCAGCTTAGAATACAGGAGGTCACGCTAGAGATAACAGATAAATACAAATATCTGGGCGTATGGATCAGCAATGGGGCCGAGTACCTAAGGGAACACGAAATATACGTGTCGACTAAAGGTAACAGGAATGCAGTGGTAATGAAAAACACGGCACTGTGGAATTACAATAGGTATGATGTAGTGAGAGGAATATGGAAAGGGGTCATGGTTTCTGGTCTGACGTTCGGCAATGCGGTCTTGTGCATGAGATCAGAAGTTCAAGCAAGATTAGAAATTAAGCAACGTGGAATAGGTAGGCCTGCCTTAGGAGCTCACGGGAATACACCAAATCGGGGAGTACAAGGTGATATGGTATGGACATCATTTGAGGGCAGGGAAGCTAGCAGCAAGATAAAATTTGAGAACCGATTGAGAGAAATGGGGGAGGAGCGTTGGGCTAGGAAAATATTCAGCTACTTGTACATGAAGAATGTCGATACGAAATGGCGGAAGCGAACTAGAAAATTGACTGGTAAATACTTAGAAAACAGCAGGTGGCCAAACCAAAAAGAACTATCCGTTAAGAAGAAAGTGAAAGAAACGGAGGCTGACATGTGGAAAATGGGCATGATTAAGAAGTCCGCACTAGAGATCTATCGAACTTTTAAGCAGGAAATTGCCAAGGAAAGGATCGATGATAATACTCGGGGTAGTTCTCTACTGTTTGAAACAAGGACGGGAGTACTGCGAACCAAGACATATCGGGCCAAATACGATGGGGTAGACACGGTATGCAGTGCGTGTGGAGAGGAAGAAGAAACTGCCGAACACTTGATAATCTTCTGTAAAGGGCTTCACCCTATAGTTCAGGATGATGGTGCAGAGTTTTTCAAAGCACTGGGGTTTAGTGACAGTGAGGGCAAAATAGACTTTAAGCGGGTAGAATTAACTAGAAGGAGGTTATCTGATTGGTGGCTAAAGTCAAGGCACGAGTGAAAATTAAACCCTTCACTGCAAAGTATGAATCGTCAACCTCACTATTTAAGGGAAAATAAAATAAATATAGTTTTTGTTTCATTAAGTATTACGGCTTGGTGGCGCTAGCCACCGCCCGATCTAAAGGGTGCAGCCATATGCATCCATTCATCCGGCGGTGACGTAGGACGAACCCAGTCGGCCAGAGCTACGCTGTCGTCGGAGATCGCGAGGGCACAACCGGTTGGCACGGAATCCAGCGAGCGAGTCCCTCTCCGGAGCCCTCTACTACGGCGTCTCTCATGAACATATGGTGGTTTTGGGACGTTAAACACCCCAAATCAACCAACGATGTACCTATAACGTAATCACGCAGAACTTAGAACCTTCAAAACCAACTTAAGAACCTTCGAAACCAATGCTATGCGACGGCGACCATCTCAGATTATCGGTGGTCGCGGCGTGTGCGATGTTTATCGCGCGCGTCACCATTCAGCTGTTGCTCGGCGCGCGCCGCGGTCAGAGGCTGGGTTGAGCTTCATAATTGTAGTTCTCCGTCGAGGCTACCAAAAAAAAAAAAATAGTAGGAGACATACATTATCAAACTTTCTCATGTGACCGGCTGTGGAGAATGCGAGTATGTCACTTAGCCACCACATGCGCGTATCCAGCGCTCTCGCCATTCTGCTTCGCAATGGCTACGGGAATCGGTATAACTAAAGTCCTTTACGTCCATGGCAATTTACAAAGCAACAGTAGCGTTGACGGAGGTCGCGGAGCTGTTGCACATGCTCTTATTTTCGCTGTCGTTCTAACGGGTGAACGCACGCCATGGCGGTTCGGTGTTGCGTCCAACTAGCTGAACGAAAATTTGCAGCTCTTTTTCTGATGTTCAATGCTCGAACAAACCTAATATTTAGCTTAATCCTTGTTTCACCCGCGCTAGTGGCACCTCGTTGCGCAGAAAACTGGGCAGGGGAGCCGGCTTTACACTACCAGAAACTGCGCCGACAGGTGGCGCTACATGTCCGCAAAACTTTAGTAGGTAGAGTTACTGTATAGGCTACCTTTAGGTAGCTCTAGCAATACTCCAGAGAGCACGTTTCAAGCTAACTAAACACTGGAGTATGCCACCGTGGTCGTAATTTTACGCTTAACAGTGATTTTATGCTAAACGAGTGCAAGGCTCATATATTCATTAGGAAAACGAAAGAGTATTGATGTAGCAAACATTTCTTTGATTTCATGACATTTTCGATTATCCGTTTAATTTGGACATTATTTCTTTTTCCGGCTCCATAAAATCCGAATGAACGAGCATTTACTGTATGTTCGATCTACTTCCTTTTCTCTGAAAATGCTAACTGTTGGGTAACCATGTCACATATAGGCGTGCGCACGAGGGGGTCACGGAGGGCGGCCGCCCCTGCTGACCCCCTTGTACACACGAAAGTGTGTGGGGCAGACTTTGTGCTCCGCTCCCTTCTTAGGTGACCAGCAGGGGTGGTGGCTGGCCCCCTCCCATGGACACGCCTAAGGAAAAGAGGGTTCACAAAACATCCATGGCTGAGAACCAATGCTTTAATGGCTTCAGTGTTTCTGAGGTCAAGACACCAGCATTGTCAACTTGGGAATATAATGTTTATTATCAAATCTACATCCACAAACATATTGTGCCTATTCTCGTTCTTCGTGATAGCGAACTTGCCACAATGGTTGGAAGATGTCGCTACCGGTCTGGCGTGCCCGCAGGCGTGCCTCATCGGCACTTGGCTGTGCATCCAAGTGCCTGCATCATTGATGAAAAAGAAAAAGAAAGAAAGCTTGGTGGTCTGCAACACAATTATAAATATTCAATGCTGATGATGTGCACCATATTTAGTGCAATCTAGAATTAGCTTTTGGTGAAGACTACATAGCATTCGATTTTTTTTTTCTTCAGATGTAAAATCTGCAGACCTTAGAGCACATTCTGTGGAGTGGTCTGTAACTGCTCCCAGAGATATATCGCTATATGCTGAAGGCGCCATTGTAGGCAAAGCCGCTTAACGTTACAATTGACAGATTTTTGGTCCACATCACAGATCTATGCTAGATAATGTGATGGTATGAAGAGGATGACAAAGAGCACAAGATAAAAGACGTCGTCAGACTCTGCCCACGTGGTGCCGTCTTTTCAGCCACTGAATTTATTTTGTGTATACCAAGCATTTTAAAAGATGTGCCCAGAATCCTCACAAATCATAAAAGTGCAATACATGTTCGATACATTCACGATTACTTTTCTAGCTGTAGGCATCTTAGATGACTAAGGACATAATTTAGAACAGTAACTAAGAAAGTTAAATCAACATATGAATTAGTGGAGTTGAACGGTTACGTCATAGGAGAACTCAAGTCATTCTTGTGAAGAAACCATCACAACTTTGCGATAAAAAAGAAGCAGCCCCTAGTAATTATTATGGCATGATGAAATCAACCAAATTCAAGAGCGAAACTGAAAACAATGTTTTCATGAGTGCAGCAAGCAAATGACCAAAATGACATTACTGTTAAAGGCAAACAATCACACAGGTGTAATTCTTCCGTGTTCTCTGATTTATGTGCGTCATGCATGTTATAGTTGCAAGCGCAGCCCGCACATTCCCACAACATGATCGAGTGATGATTGATATAAAGATGCTGACTCATTTTGGACGTCTCAAAAGAACATGGCATTTGATAACTGCATATGGATAACTGTGCCTGTGTGTATGTCTGGTTTGTACATGTGTGGCGAAGTAGCACCATTATCCCCGCTGTGTCAAGAATATGGCAGTTGCGCTCTTCTGCATTAGAGTTTTGCTGCTTAATCTGGGTCAATTTCATTACTTTGCGATTATTACTAGAGGCTGCTCTTTTCAAAACATAAAAGCCACAATGAGTTTCTCACATATGCCATTTGACACAATTGCCAAGCTGTGTTAATTAAAAAGTTACATTATTGTCTTTTCAAATTATCCTCCCAAATTATAGCTTAGCAACCTTTGGATGCCTATAGCTACAGGAGAAGTAATTGTGCAGACATTGAACAAATATTGAATTTCACTGATTTTCAGAATTTTAGATGCACGTCCTGAAACCCCCGGTATATAGCGTGAATCAAGCCTACAACCAGGGTGGGAGGGAGGAAGGGGGGGGGGGCTAGTGCCCACCTTTTGCTATATATTGTGTGAGCCACTGTCACTTCACCTGAGAGTTCATCTTCACCTACTGGGAGCCACTGTCACTAGTAGGGACATTGGAAAAAGCAGCAGCAATGATGCAGCATTGCCTCTTAGCCGCACACAGCTCTAAAGCTAGTAATTTTTTGTTACACAAAGCAAGCCAATCAATTCTAGAGAGTGCACATAAATTAAATTAATCCAAATATGTGACCTCTTTATAACTATTAACTCCACCACAGTACCAGTATGTGGCACCTCATTACAGAGACGATAGCAGGATCATAAAAAATGTTATACATATCCATACAGTCAATGACATCTCAATCAGATATTTCATTTTTTACTTGATAGGTTGCCTCCACAATACCGCTGTGCACACAATTGAGGCAAAGGATAAATTCAACGAAAGACTTTAAGCTAGAACCATTCACCATCCAACAATTTTTACAGTAATCGCTTCACTAAGTCCGCCAGATGAGGCCGAAATGCGTCAAGCACAAGCATCGATGTGAGCCCTAGCAGTGCTCCCGGCTGTTGACACCACACGGACTTGATCCAGTCAAGTACAAGTGATTCATCCATCCACCCTTTGTCCCGGCAGCAGACGACAACATTCCTTGGAAACTTCTCTCCTTCTGGCAGCGTCTTTAGTTTGAACACGATGTAAGGTGGCAGCTTGCGCCCATCTGCCATGCAGGCCAGCATTACAGCACCCGTGTTTCCTCATTCCCAGTTGATCGCAGGGTAACTTGCCTGGAGCCTTTTTGCGAACTGTCAAAGCCGAGGGCACATCGAGGCACAAAGGCGTCTTCAATCTGGCCCAGTTGAAATGAGACTGCCTTTCGCAAGGAAATCACGTGCTTCCGAGAGCTCACAAGCAGCTCTTCATAGCTCTTTAGAAGCTTCTGTGATATCGACATACGTTGACGTAGGAAAAAACTAGCGAGGCGCATGAAGCGGGACACCCAATGCTTGCTCGCTTTGGCCGCCTGCTCAATGCTTTCATCTGGCGCGATCTCCCTTGCCTTCGCTTGCAGCAGCTCGATGTTGACAGCGAGCTGCTGCTCGTTACTCCCCCGCAAAGTTTGCCAGTTCTTGGTCAACGTCAGAAAAAGCTCCATGTTTTCACCTCCGAAAACTTCTTTGTTGGCCGCTGTATACAGAGGGCTTCTTTTTGCTTTCTTCAGTCATGAATGCATCACTTGTCGATACCGAACTGTCGCCCCACAGCCCAGTTACCGATGGTTTCAGCAGCTCAGATAGCCTTTGTTTTAAAGGCAGCTGAATACTGCCTTCGCGTAGATGGCATGGCGTAAAGTCACAGACGTTAAATTGTGGTCATTGTTACACCCGTCAAGTGGTTTAAATGGCCACTGTTGCACGCCCGTAGGACTAACGTCACTAACACTACAACGCTACCTACCGCTGAAACGTGCAGACACCTGATGATGATGATAGAACTGCGTATTGCCCAAACCAAAACTACGAATTCGGGCGGAAAATGTTTTGGATCCGCTAAAGTCCAGGACAGAAACATTGCATTGCAAAATCTATAAAAAAGATCGGGGGACCTTTATGCTCAACCTTTAAGCGTTGAATGCGATAGCGAGATCCGGCCCCTAGTGCGTCCTTCAACAGCTAAGTATATACTGATTAATATGTTTTGTTACACAAACAAACACACGCACACACAAATGGGCATGTGCGCCAGCACGACGTATCTATAGTAATGCAGTGACTGTGCAGTGTGGCCACTTTTCTCTGCTAGAACTGCGCTTTGCTGTAGTCAAGACACATTTTTCACAATGTCTCACAGATGGCACACAGACACACACACGCGCGCACAAATGGTACTATCAGGATCAAATGAAATCCGAACAGCGGCAAGTCTTAGAGATAGTGTAGTGCTTGCTGTCCAGTTAACACCATTGACAGGCGCGTGCATCCTGTTCGGCAGCTTTGCACATATATGCATGACCGTTCATAGTGATAAGTTGACAGCACGCACTATACTATTGCAAAGGCATGCCGCTGTTCAGGTTTCATTTGACGCTGATAGTAAATACAGGTTTTTGATCTAAAGCAAGAGTTGCATGGCCTCCAAGATACACGCCGCGCGCTCGCCATCTTTCAGGCCATAAAGTTTTACAATGCCTCACAGATGGCAGCACATTATCTAGCGCTTGATGTTTGCTCGATCATCGCCTTTGGAAAGGCATGATATGTTTTTCTCTAGATGAACATAGTTGTCCATTTTTTAGAGCTGATTGACAGTTCCTGTGTGTTTTTAGCGGTGATAGCTGCACTATCCCGGCCTTTTTTGATGTAGTTTGATGGCCTCCCAAATGTGCCTACAAATCGCCAAATGGGCTCGTTTTCGTCATGACGCCTGCAAACAAAATGCGTCAACGAGACTCCTTCTACTACATGGCATTTATGTCGTGTTTTTTCCCGAAGCAGCTGCAAGTAACGTCGTAGCTTCGTGCTGGGACACCTGCTTGCCACGCGAATGGCCCGGGTTTGATCCTCAATGGGACAGAGAATTTTATTCTTTATTGTATTTGCTTCTTTCTCAATTACTCACTCGCAGACCATTTTTCGCTAACAACCAACGATGCCAACACTGACGGCGGAATTTCTGCGACACAAGCTCTCTAAAGCTATCGCGTTAAAACCCCAGGCTACATGCCGGTTTTACAGTAATTGCCATCCTGAAAAACAAACACTGAATAGACTGAGAGAGAGAGAGAAAACATTTATTGAAAGAAGCTTGTGAGTGAAGGTTGAGGGTCCCTTATTCCAGGAACCCTCTAGCTTGGACAGCCGCCGAGCTCGAGCGCACATTTTCTGCACACGCCTGAGGGTAGAGTCCCTGGTTCGGCGGCGGTCTTTTTCAGCCATGCGTTTGCTACTCAGTAGGCGGGGTTCAAGCACAGCTCTTTGAGGATCTTGGATGATGTTACTTGACTTCCGGCATTAAACCTCATCACTGCCTCGGCGACCGCAGCTTCTACACTGTGCAGTGATGCATGGCGCTCCTTCGGGGCCAGCGACCAAATCACAGAGTGGAGACTTTCATTACTGTTCTGAGTCTTGCCTCGCTGGCAGCGCTCCAGCAGCTTCTTGTCCGCCAAGCGTTCGTACACTGGAAGCAAGGCCTCACAGACATGCGGCGGCAGGTTGTAGCGGTGTTTGGGGGCCGGCTCACCCCTGGCCTTGGCAGCGTTCTGGCGGCACCACGAGTCAGGACCTGTAGGGCACAGGCTGTGGTTGGACACGGCATCGTTGGACGTCACATGGTGGTATGTGGCCATCACAGCATTGTGCATGGCTGGCATGTCCCCTTTGTGAGATTTGATGGCCCAGCCATAGTAAGAGGTCAATTTGTTAACCAGGTCACCAGTCAGCCGCCCCCTACCACTGAGGCTCTCAGAGCCAGCTGGCCTCTGCTTGGGGAGATTGCGCAGTTGTGTGCCCATCCTCTTCTGGACGTGGTTCACACATTCCTCTTTGGTTACCTTTATAAAACCATACACATCTGCTTCCTTCAAAGCAGGGTAGGTGCGGCAGTCGCCATCAGAAAGAACTGTAGTGTATCTCAGCTTATGACGCTCCCACGACCTCTGAAACAGAATGAGGGCAGCTTCCACTTCCATCTCTCCAGCTTTTTTGTGCTGTTTTTCTGGCAGTGGTGGTTCGCTTTCCACTCGTCGTAGGACGGGTCACTTTCTTTAGGTGCCCGCTCGCAGCCGGCACAAAAATTGCAGAGCACGACATAATCGAGCACAAGCCCCGTAAACAACTCGATAACTGTGCCGACTCCGATGTGCGACGAGTATCCCCTCGTCATCCAGGAACCGTCGTACGACACAGCGATGTTGCCCGGGTTGCCGAGGTCCAGTTCCGCGTACAGTTCCCGAACCGATTGTGCGCACTCCGCGGTCAGCTTTTCCGACGCACGAACAGCTGCGGGCGTCAGTTTCGTCTTCACGTAGCTCTGCCACGTTTTGTTGTGCAGGCCGCGCGAAGAAATGTTCATTGATGAAAAAACGTCGTTGAATGCCGTTTGCTGATTGCCAGTAGACTGCATAGCGCGCGCGCCCAAAACATTGATGGCAAACGGCTTTCCTTTGCTCTCGCCGTCAACGCGCGGCGAGCTCCATGCCACCGACACATCGCCGCAGGTCGCGCACGTAAGCACTAGCTTTACGGCAAGGCCGTACTCCCTGTCCTCTTTGCCGATGTTTACACCACCGGAGCACAATTTGCACTTCACTGCACGCATCAGTTCGTTCACCTGGTCCAAACTCACGATCAAAAACCGTGTTTCGTCCAGCGGCGTGGCCGCTGCATCGTCGATATCGGCTAACAGGCCGCACTTGCGTTGTGTTGCTCCAGTTGAAGCGAGCTCTTGCAGCTTGTTTTCGGCGTTGCGACGCACCTCTGCCACTTCTAACGGGTGCAGCACTGCTGTGTCAAGACGAACGCGGCCGCTGCCGGATGCGTTATCTTGAGCGGGCGGCGGCGGAGGTGCTAGGCCTATGTTATCAGGGGCCTCGCCGCTGGCCACGGAAGGTGGGTCGCTTGCTCGTTCAGCGCTCCTCGCTGACGCGGAACGGCCTTTGAATTTCTCGAGGAGCGACTTCTTTCTTTTTTTGTCGTACTGATTCCTTGTGTGGAATTTCCTTCCAGCTTTCCACATCGCGCGCGATCCTTGGCTAATCCATTGTTCTCAGTCCGAGCAATATGGCGCCTGACTGCGCCGCCGACGGCGCGAAGCAGACGACACACGCCGCTTGCGGCCAATCGCGTTGAGCTGTTTAGTCACGTGCGCTCGCCGGCGAATAGGAACGCGCTATTTTTGCTTTTTTTTGTAGCGTGGTTTTCCTACTCTACCAATGAGCGGACAGGAAGCCAGCGTGGCGGAAATTGACGACGAAGACCACGCTTTCAATGAGACCTAGATCACTGCGATACTGCCCGTGGCCGGCAGCCCGCGTGGAATTATTGAAAATTGCCATTTTGGCGTCAGAATCTCGCCAATCGGGCCCATACGGCTTTTAGTAAGTAGCCTGTTTACTGTTCAAGTACCAACTTTTCGGAGGAAAAACTGAAGCAAACCTAATAGAAAAATAACCTGTAGTTGATGTTCCAAAAATGACATCTAAAAAAATGCGGTTTTGTTTTTTTTTTTTACGCAATTTTTCTGGCCCCAAAGACACGTGTGCCCCTTAATATGTTTTTGTACACAAACACACGCACACACAAAGGGGCACGTGCACCAGCGCGACGTATCTATAGTAATGCAGTGACTGTGCAGTGTGGCCACTTTTCTCTGCTAGAACTGCTCTTTGCTGTAGTCGAGACACGTTTTTCACAATGTCTCACAGATGGCACACAGACACACACACACGCGCACAAATGGTACTATCAGGATCAAATGAAATCCGAACAGCGGCAAGTCTTTGTGATAGTGTAGTGCGTGCCGTCCAGTTATCACCATTGACAGGCGCGTGCATCCTGTTCGGCAGCTTTGCACATATATGCATGACTGTTCATAGTGATAAGTTGACAGCACGCACTATACTATTGCAAAGGCATGCCGCTGTTCAGGTTTCATTTGATGCTGATAGTACATACAGGTTTTTGATCTAAAGCAAGAGTTGCATGGCCTCCAAGATACACGCCACGCGCTCGCCATCTTTCAGGCCATAAAGTTTCACAATGCCTCACAGATGGCAGCACATTATCTAGCGTTTGATGTTTGCTTGATCATCGCCTTTGGAAAGGCATGATATGTTTTTCTCTAGATGAACATAGTTGTCCATTTTTAAAGCTGATTGACAGTTCCTGTGTGTTTTTAGCGGTGATAGCTGCACTATCCCGGCCTTTTTCGATGTAGTTTGATGGCCTCCCAAATGTGCCTACAAATCGCCAAATGGGCTCGTTTTCGTCATGACGCCTGCAAACAAAATGCGTCAACGAGACTCCTTCTACTACATGGCATTTATGTCGTGTTTTTTCCCGAAGCAGCTGCAAGTAACGTCGTAGCTTCGTGCTGGGACACCTGCTTGCCACGCGAATGGCCCGGGTTTGATCCTCAATGGGACAGATAATTTTATTCTTTATTGTATTTGCTTCTTTCTCAATTACTCACTCGCAGACCATTTTTCGCTAACAACCAACGATGCCAACACTGACGGCGGAATTTCTGCGACACAAGCTCTCTAAAGCTATAGCCCGCCGAGCTCGAGCGACGAGTTGACGCTGCTCGACCAGGTCCGGCGGGGAGATCGCAGCCTCCCACGCTTCACTGAGGAGGTCTTGGTCCGCATCTGGTGCTGCTGCTCGTAGTCTTGGGATGCTTACTTTGCACTGCAGTAGGAGGTGCGCCAGAGTGTCTGCCACATTGCAGTGACGGCAGATGTAGCTGTGCAACGTTGGCCTCATATGGTGCAATAGTACGCCGTGTGTGAACGTGTTGCTTTGAAGACGCCTATAGTCAGTCCCTTCGTCTCTTGTGAGTTTTAGATGTGGCGGGGGGTATAACCTGCGTTTTAGCCGATAATGTTGCAGTAATGCATAATACGTTAGTTGTATGGCTTCTCTTGTATCTGATTCTGTTGCTGAGTGGGAGGTGCCTCGGATCTTGTATGGGAATGCCCGGTTGACGCATTCGCGGGCTGCGGTGTGTGCCGTTTCATTTCCCTCGAGACCTTCATGACCCGGAATCCACACGATGCGTGTGTAGGGAGGAGGATTGTCCATGCGCTTTGGTAGCCTAATCGCCACCGTGGAGACCCTGCCTTTCAGGTAGTTCCGTGCCCCTGTTTGTGAGTCGGTAAAGACCACGATGGGATCCTCACTCGTCTGGGTGGCGAGTGCTATAGCAGCCTCTTCAGCTGTTTCCGCACCTTTGGCGAGGATAGTCGCCGATGCCAGTACCGCGCCCTTGTAATCTGCGACGGTAATCGCGAAGGCATTACGTCTCGGATATTTGGTTGCGTCCACGTATCGCGCCTGCGGGTCATTGCCATGTTTTTTCCGGATCATGTTAACCCTGGCGAGCCGCCTTTCTCGGTGATGTTGAGGATGCATGTTCCGAGGGATCTGCTGAATTTCAAGGCTTTCTTGCAGCTGTGACGGTATTTTGCCTTTGCGTTCTTCTTTGGGTTCTAGAGTGGTCTGGTATCCTGTGCGTCAAAGGACGGCTTGCCCTGTGAGTGACAGCTTGAGTCTCTCGACCTGGTTGATGAGGTGTGCTTCGGTGAGTTCTTCCCACGTATTATGAACTCCTATGCGAAGCAGTCGGTCAGTGGAGGCGGCTGGCGGCAGTCCTAGGGCAAGCTTTGTAGCCTTTCGTATCAGCAGATTAAGTTTTTGTTTCTCCGCTGTCTTCAGGTTGAGGTAGGGAGTTCCGTACGTTATGCGGCTGTAAAGGAGAGCTTGTACCATTTTTAGGGTGTCGTGCTCTTTGAAGCCACTGCGGTGATTAGCCACCCTTCGGATTAGGTGGGTGAGCTGTGTCACAGTGTTCTGCAGCCGGGGTAGGGCAGCGGAGCCAGACCCATCTTTATGTATGTGTAGTCCAAGGACTCAAAGCGTGTCAACTTGTGGTATTTGGACTCCCTGTAGAAAGACTTGTGGGTCAGGAGTGTCGTAGCTTGGTGGTCTACCCCAGGTGCGTGCCGCAAGTACTAACAGTTCCGACTTTTCCGGAGCACATTGGAGGCCGCAGGTCTTGAGATATCCTTCAGTGATGTTAATCGCCTCTTGAAGTCGGTCCTCCTGTTCACCCGTGCTTGAACCTCTTGTCCACATAGTGATATCATCGGCGTATAACGCGTGATGTATCCCAGGGACAGCGTCCAAGAGACGTGGGAGCTTAAGGAGGGCCAAGTTGAAAAGCACTGGTGATATCACTGAGCCCTGCGGCGTGCCTTTGTTAGGGAGTTGAAAAAGCTCGCTCCTGGTATTGGCAATCCCTACAGTGGCAGTGCGGTTGATGAGGAAAGCCAGCATATAGGCGTATGTCTTGGCACCGCAGCCGACATCTTCCAGGCTACGCAGAATGGCTTCGTGGCTCACATTGTCAAATGCGCCCTTTACATCCAAAGCTAGAACAGATGACTTACTGTGCTTGCTCAAGCGGAGAATATCTTCCTTTATCTGCAAAAGGACGTCTTGTGTGCTGAGCATTTGGCGGAAGCCGAACATGGTGTTCGGATAGTGACCATTGTCTTCGAGATGTGTGGTGAGCCGCTCGTTTACCATGTGCTCAAAGAGTTTTCCAGCGCAAGATGTAAGGGAAATGGGACGAAGATTCGCAATCGAGATTGGCTTGTTTGGCTTGGGTACCATGGTCACCTCTGAGTGCTTCCAGGCTTGTGGTAGCTCGCCCTTCCTCCAGCAGTCGTTATAGTGCCGAAGGAGCGCCGTCAACGCCCGGGGCGGTAGTTGTCGTAGGTGCTTATTGGTCACTCCGTCTTTTCCCTGGCTTGTGTTGCGCGTAAGCTTAGCAAGGGCCGCGTGTAGCTCTGCCAGCGTGAAAGGCTGGTCTAGTGCTTCGTTCGGTGCTCCTCGGTACTCCCTGGGCGTCGAATTGTTGATGAAGGTAGCTTGCTGGTTAACCGAGCCACAAAGTTTTGCTTGAAGTTCTTAGAGTAACTGGTGCTCTGTGCCCTCATAGTAGTGTATGAGCCGCTGAATTGTATTTCTTTGGTTAGTTTTGGTGTGGGTGTCGTCAATCAGGGCTCGAAGAATGCGCCAAGTCTTCTTTGTGCTCAATGTCCTTTGAAGTTTGTCGCAGAAGGACCGCCAGTTCTGGCTCGCAAGGTTTTCGGCGTGCTCCTGTGCCTGTCTAGTGAGTACGGCGATGCGGCGCTTCAGCTTGCGGTTGAGCTTTTACCGTTGCTATCATTTAATAAGTGATGTTCGAGCTTCCCATAGGTGAAGGAGATGATTATCGACTGCCGGATTGTCCTCGTTCAAGTGTATCGTTTTGGTATGTCCGTCAGCAACACTTATAATACTGTTTAACCAGGCTTCAATGTCTTCGATAGTCGAATCATCATCAAGCTCATTCCTGTAGGCGGTCCAGTCCGTAAGCCGAGCTTTTCCTGTCTTGAGCGAGCGGTGAGCCTGTTCGACCTCTATTTGAATTATGTGATGGTCACTCCCTAGAGTGTCTGGTAGCCTTGTCCACGTTGCGTTGTGCACGTCTCTAGTGAACGTGAGATCAGGATTAGTATCCCTCGAGACGCTGTTGCCAACTCGGGTTGGATGGAGCAAGTCATTCCACAGCGTCAGACCGTGTTGCTGCGCAGCGTCGTGAACACGCGCCCCCTTCTTGGTGGTGCTGTGATAGCCCCAGGCCGCGTGTGGAGCATTGAAGTCCCCAACTATGACAAGTCGGTTGCCGTTAACCATTTGACGGAGCTCGTGGACGAAGTGGTCGTATTGGTGTAACTGCTCCCGCGGAGGACTGTAAATGTTGGCCAGGTATAAGCTTTGTTGAGTCTTCCGAGTGGGGATTATCTCCACGATGGTGTGTTCGATGCCAATGTCTTCAATTTCATGAGCCTGTGCGGTTAGAGTCTTCTTGACTAGAATTGCGGTGCGGGGTGTGCATGTGAGAGTGCTGTAGCCAGGGAGCTTGATTTTTTCTGTGTGGGTTTCCTGCAACGCGATCATATCTGGATTATTTGTTTTAACATATTCTTGCAAGTTTGCAGAACGAGGTCTGTAGGATCTGCAATTCGAGTGCCAAATTCGAAGAGTGGGGAGTGGCTCAGACTGTCTATGTGTGGGAGCTGCCATTCTGGCAGTTGATTCCTGCCTGGTGCCGCTCGTTTGGTGCTGTAGATCGAATTTCCGCTGCAGTTTCATCCCCTAAAGTTTTTCGCTCTTTCCGCTTGGTCCCTGATTGCTCTACCAGCTGCTCATGGGTAACGAAATTTTTATATGCATATGTTATGAAGTTATGCTGTTGTGCCATGAAGCCATCAAGCTTGGCGTCGAGCGTGCTTACAGTACTGGTCAGTGGGTCTACCTTTTCCATAATTTTAGTAACCACTTTCTCTATGGTTGTGTCTATGGACGCGAGGAGTTTCGCAGTGAGGGCTTTCCCGAAAGCTTCAAGGCGTCGTTCGACGAGGTCGAGCATCTTCGCTTCATGTGCTTGCAGCCTTTCTTCTACCCGCTTCATTATTCTGGCTTCCGTCTGTTTTAGTATGCTGTCGTCAAGTTCTAGTGTGCTACACTCAGCTGGTGGGCGTTGTTGTATCCTGCGTTGTAGATCTTGGACTTTATTTTCTAGAGCCCGTATGGCCGCTGTCTGAGCAGGCGAGATGGTCGAGGCACTTGTAGTATTTAGAGAACTGGGCCCGTCACTACTGGTCACCGCGGCGGCGTAACTGATTCCCCTAACGGAGCGAGACCGTGATGGCGTGCGGGATCCAGAGCGACCTTTTTTCTTAGAGCGAGAGCGACTTCGGTCAAAATTTGGGGGAAAAGAGGGGGCCCGTGAAATTTCTGGTGTGATAACTGACCCGGGTAAATCATTGGTGCAAGCACTCCAGTGATTCTCACGGGCACGGGCGTTATCGAGCTGGTGGCGTCTTACTTGATAAGGAGGGGGGTTGCTGCGGAGTTTCTTCTTGCATTCCTTTCAAGCAGTCTCACGGTCTTCTCCGCAGATCTTGCACATCGGTTGGCAGTCATGTGGTTCTGTGTCCTTGTCGTGGCTGCATTTGTAGCAGAAGTTCGCTTTCGGCTGAGGGCAGATGTCTTGTCGGTGACCTAGGGCGCCACAGGTTCGGCAATATTGGATGGACTTCCGTATGGCTTGCATCGGTAGTCTCCACTGAGGTACGTCATGTAAAAAGGAACGTGCTGCCCGTCGAAAGTGATAACTGCAGCTGTGGAAGATCCCAGCATGCGCGCGCCAAGGACGTGGTATCTTGGGTCTACGCGAAGTCCTGCAACAATCTCTGTGGGGCTTGTTCCTGGTTCGAGGCCGTAGATCACTCCGCGGCACACATCATCGGGGTGTCGAATGTGCGGATTCACTTGATATATTACTCCACCGAGCTGTACAGCATTTATACTTTGCAGTTTGGAAGCTCGTTCAGTACTTGCTGTGCTTGCGATGATCACATTCTCTACTTTTTGCACCTGCACTCGCACATGGTCATAGAAGTCCTGCTGGGCCAAGCCACTGGATCTTCCGATGGCATGTGTAAACTCGATGAGTGTTCGTTTTGAAAGATCTAGTCCTGGTTGCGGGCGGAATACAATTTTGAAGTCATCAGTAGGGAATGGCCGCATCCTAGTGCTGCGTTGACGTTGCGGTTGAGATTCGGCGTCCGGCTTCACAGGTTGCGTAGCTCGTTTTTCGGCTGACTTTTCTTCTTTGGCTGACCTGCCTTTACGGCCAGCTTGAAGCCACTCAATGTGGGCTTTGCCTGTCGTTTTGCCACTATTTTCATCAAACGTCCATTGTGATGCCGTTCTTGAGTTACCCTCCGTGTTGTCTACTTGCATCGTACTCGAGTTTTCTTGACGTGGGTTAGACGTCTGCGTTTCCATAAGAGCACTAGCTCTTTACCTCAGACGCTGCGTCTCTGTGTTGCGCAAGCAGCGTGCTTGTGCACCTACGAGACGCTGGCGTCCAACTCGTTTCGCAGGCCTGTCGCCACTCTGAATTCCTTGGCGCGTCCCAGCGAGCAGGCACAATATGTTTAGCGTTCAATATCTAGTAAAAAAGTACACTCACTGCGATGAGTCTGGTGTCAAACGATGCCTTGCAACGTGAAGAATCCCAGGTCACTAAACGCGAGCAGTTTCCAGGCAAGGTTGCACAGAAAATAGCAAAAAGAGCAGGAGCCCATGTGAGGTGCGACTACACACCTCAGCCCCCCAAGTTCCGGGACTGAATAGACTGAAACTAGCAAACAATGATGGCGCTCTTCAATGTTGGAGTTGAGTGACAAGGTGAAATTATAGTGTTACGCAGGTCTAGGTTCCAGTGTCGACTAGAGGATGTTACTAGCCATAGAAGAGGTTGAAGCCATAGAAGAGGTTGAAGTGTAACCAATTGTGCCGCACTTGCCTTAGGGAGTCTACAACTGCCACTCTACGCGTATCATTTTGGTGGAGGTGCTTGGTATACTTTATGGAAGTCGGACCTGGATTTCCACAGTGAATGTCACACCAGTTCCACTGCTATGGCTACCGGCAGTGTTGTGACCACTCAGTGACCAGTGCAATATGTCATGAATCCGCTACTTGACCAATGAATCTTCACCAGCACTGGTAAAGTTGACGTCCATCAGTGGTTGTCGATGTACCAGCGCGTCCCCAACAGTTAGGTGGGATCCAAGGCTTAAGCTGGTGAACATGATATTGTTATGAATAAGACGCGACGTCGTATCGACGAGGCTGTGCATGAGATGTACTCAAAACCAGCAGTAATAGCGTGACCGGCTCACCAGCGAACGAGCAGAGATTACCCTTCGTCCTCTTCGTCAGGCACGCACGCGCATCGTCCCACAAAATGTCAACATGCATGTAGCATAATCCCTTGTGGAAGAAGCGCCGTCTCGGCACATCTAGATGTCAACGTCAGCGGGAGAGTGGTAAGGCTTCAAGCATGCCACATGTATGATATCGGTGGTCTGTGAGGCAGATGAAGGCGATGGGGCAGCAGGGGCAATTTTGTAGGTCACAGGAGTAATTTCACGAAGGACTCGATATGGACCTGTGTAGCGGGAAAGAAGTTTTTCCGACAAGCCGACTTGATGGGTCGGGGACCAGAGCAGCACCAATGAACCGGGTAGGAAGTGCATGTCACGGTGCCGTTGATCGTACAAATGACGCTGGTTCTCTTGAGAGGCCAGAAAGCGAGTGCGGGCGATTTCGCGTGCGTGGGCAGCCCGAGTGATAGCGTCAAGGGCATATTCGCTGGTCAGTGTCACGGTAGACGGAATGACTGTATCTAGGGTAATGTAGGTTCTCGGCCGAACAACAGTAAAATGGGGAGTAAGCGGTAGTGTCATGGTGAGAAGAATTGTAGGCAAATGTGACGTACGGCAACGCGAGATCCCAGTCGGTGTGGTAAGTAGAAACATACTTAGCGAGCATGTCTGTAAGAGTTCGATTTAGACGCTCCGTGAGTCCATTGGTTTGCGGGTGGTATGACGTAGTCAGCTTGTGTCTCATTTGACAGGGCTGCAATATGTCGGCTATGACCTTCGACAAAAAGGTGCGGCCACGGTCTGTAAGCAGCTGCCGTGGGGCTTCGTGTTGCAAAATCACGTGCTTCAGGAGGAAGCCGGTGACATCTAAGGCACAGCTTGTTGGAAGAGCCAGTAGTCAACGGAGCCAGTAGTCAACCCAGGTTATGCGGAGAATGTACCGGGATCACGCGGGTAGGGCTTCCTTAGGTATGTAGTGACTGGAGCTACAGATGGGGACGCTGACGGGTTGTTGTCATTGGTAGCCATAGCCGGAGACTGAATGGTGCAGCCACTGCGAAGCTTCGTGGTGAGGACGGGGAACGTTCCACCTCCACCAAATTGGTTACGGATAAGACGCGACGAGGCTGTGGCGACGAGGCAAGGCGTATCGATGCGAGACGAGGCGTATCGACGAGGCTGTGGATGAGATGTACTTAAAACCAGCAGTAATAGCGTGACCGGTTCACCAGCGAATGAGCGGAGACCACCCTTCGTCCTCTTCGTCAGGCACACACGCGCATCGTCCCACAAAATGTCACATGCAACATGCATGTAGCAATGTTATACCTGGGCCGAACTCACATGAACCGAACTCACAAGTTGGGACATCTGCAAAGCGAGGCTACAGGATCTTTTCGAGAGACTAATCAGAGGTCAATTAGAAGACTGAATGGAGCTTCACCTCATGCCTAGACGTGCCCTGAATCATACATTTCATACATTCAGGACATTCTGGCACATTGCCGAAAAGCTAATGACAACATGCAGGAGGCAGATAAATTTGGACACATTATGATTGGCATCACCGACGATGCATGTAACTTCTTGCTCTGTAAGCGCTGCACAACAGTTCACTCCCTCATTAGAGTGCCACCTCTTTGAGCAAGCAAAAGACAAGCGCATCATGCAATGCTTCGACCTGTTTCTTAATATGGCTCTGACTTCGTCCTGTAACGAACCTGTGCCGTTGCATCAACCATACGTCGCAAGGAAGACTATTTCTCTATTTCCGAAATTTAGAAGTGCATTTAAAAGATGCCATTTACAAACCAAAGAGCACATTCAGGACAATGTAAAAAAAAACCTGCGTGCCATACCACAAAGTGCGCTCCAGGATGCTTTTCATAAATGCAAGAAATGATTAAAACAGTGTATTGATTGCGAATAGAGGAAACTGTATTGAAGGAACCGCTCTTAAAATGTGCAATAAGCACTATAGGTGTTAGGGCAATAGTTGTTTCCTTTTCAGAACACACCTTACATGCTTGTTTTGCGATGTTCCAACATTATTTAATGTCAGTGCAGTGTGGCTTGCATTAAACTTCGAGCAACCAATGAGCAGATTGAACTTGCCGATGTAAACAAATGTCCTGGTTATTTCTCTGCGCTGTCCCCTATACTCTTCCAGGAACATTGTGAAAATGTGTGAAGCAGCCTTATTGACATCTTTAAGAGAGCATGCTAGATGACTTTTTCAAGAGGTAACACCCTAAAAAAAGTAAAATAAGACAAGATGTTAAGGCTACCTTTGGTATTTATGGTGCAGAACAATGTGCTGCATTGGGTTATCTGCATTCTCAGAAACTGGCACACATTGTGGCAGGTAGAATGCGAGTGACAATTAAAAGCTGCTGAATAAATCAGTATCACCATGGTGACATGATGTCGTTGCGCAAAAGTTCTAAAGACAGGCTTCGGTGATCCAATACGATCCCCAATCAGCAAAGTCTGCGCTGGCAAGACCCATTCGTCCCACATGTCTGCCCTGCTGGTGTCCCTATCCTATCATTATGCAAAGAATTTCACTCCGCCATGTAATGATATCATCATTGTATTATTAGGATTGTTGAAAATTATTTTTGGGTTTAAAAGCATTTCCACCACCACATGCTTGACACAGTGTTGAAGGAGCAAAAGAATTACAATTACACCGACAATCGAAGTACATGGTGTTTCAGCTTCAGCAATGCGCCCCATAAACTTTTTACTATCCTACAACAAAACAACAGCTGTCACTTTTGAAACAGCAGCGATCATCCAGCAGGCACTTTATTCATCATAATCAGCATATGTTACGCCTGCTGTGGTACAAAGGCCTCAGCGAATGACCTCCAATTTATCTCATCTTGTGTGTACTGATTCCGTTTTATGCCTGCAAACTTCTTAATTTCATCGCTCCATCTAAGTTAGTGACGTCCCCAACTACATTCCCCATTCCATGCTATCCCCTGCATTGCTCTAGCTGACCACTGCTTGTCTGTTCTGCGCATCATGTGTCTGGCCAAGGTCTATTTCACTTCACTTCATGTCAACTAGAAGATCAGCTAACCCTGTTTCTTACCTTACATATTCTGCTGTCTTCTGATCTTGTAATGCTATGTTATCAGTTCCTGTTTCATTGCATGGTGAGTGGTGTTTCTTTGTTGTACTCCAAGCTTCAGCCCCATATGTTAAAAAAACAGCAGCTACGTATATGCTTGCACAAGTTGAATTGTGGCAAAATATGTAAAGAAATAAAACTCCTAATGCATCCAAGAGGTGCAAGTGCTCATAAAAGCTATCGCTATAAAAAGAAAGGTAATGTATCTTGTTAAACTCTCAACCATGCTAACCTGATGCTTTTATCTGCTTGTCCTTCCTGGAAGTCCTTAGCGATTGCTTCGGAATAGACAGCATCAAACAGGTCTCGCGCTGTGAACGGCCCTTGGGTCACCTCGGGTGCACGGTACGAGACGTATGGCCTCAACTGCACACAGTGTAATCGCATATGCGAAGCCACTCATGACACTCAGTGCTGCAGATACAAAAGCTGTAAAAAATAAAAATCATGCATCTAAAGTTCATAAAAGTAATTAAGCCTGGCACACAAGAAACAAAGAGATAGGCATACCGACAATGGGGAACTGACTAGCGAGTGTTTTACTTCAGAGGGAAAAAAATTATACACATAATTTGAGATCAAAACATGAAAATTATTATGCATCAGATGAACAAACAATTTTGTATAGGCCAAGAAATAATGTGTTGAATAGGCTCTCTCTCTCTCTTTTTTTTTTTTGACAATGAGGCCAATGGCAATAGCTTTAATGATTCTCTTGGCAAGTTTACCAGCACTGCCTCTAAATACATTTGCAAATGTACATATTTTTTTCTTCTACAACTATCCAGAATTGATTTGTTACTCTATATAAAAAGTTCGTGTGCTTGCATTTACAAGTTAAAGAATCTCAGATGGTCCAAAGTATGTCTGGAGCTAGACATGTCGCATAAATTCAACTGCTTTTGCATAAAATATCCGATAAATCAATCAATCCAGCAGGACTGTTGGGGTCAATGATACATCTCCATTTCCAAACAGCTTATGTGGATCCTGCGAATTCTTGTAGCCTTGATAAAAACTTGGAGTCCCTAAAATCAACCTGTAACTATTATTGAACAAATCTGATCCAATGAGTAAAAAAATAAGCACTAATTTTCTTTAGTTTATACTACACAACACCAGCAGACAATCAAGTCAGTCAGACCAGTGAAGAATTCCAGTAATATATGACAGGGAAGGACGCTCGCACCATAAATTTTATCGTGCTTACATTCACTTCTGTAGGCTTTCTTATGTAGTTGGTCCCTTTCTGAAATCATTGGTTATACAAACTGCTTAAGAGTTATACAAACTGCTATTATACAAGGCTATACAAACTTAGGTTATACAAACAAAAGGTTAAGGTTATACAAACTGCTGTAAGCATTGATGCGTTCATGTTTCTAACGTAGTGTACACCATGGAAAATTAATGACACTGTTTTCTTCCTCTCAATCACTCTTTTGCTGATGGTTATGTACGGTGGCCAATTTCTCTCAAGTTGTTTGTGCAGCCTTTGCATTGCCCTCTTATACTTGCGTAAGACTGTTTGTATTCAGTTACATTAATGATAGCCCAATGGTATTTAGGTGCTTCACATTTGCTATCTGAAATGGGAAATTAGAAATGGCTTGTTCATTCAAGAACTGTTACAAATATATTATCACTCATTTTGTGCAAACGCAGAAATCACACGCAGAGAAACACTGCAGTGGAAGTGGCACTCTCACCTTGCAGTCGGTGAGATCGGGCACGACTAGCTCGGGAATCATCTCGGGTATCGGAGGTCCACGGTACGACATAGATGGCTCACGTACACCGTACGCTGCACATGCATGCCATATTTAAATGTACACTAAACGACAAAACTGCATTTCAAGCCTTACACCACTAATTCTAAGCTCATAGATGTGCTCCCTTTTTCAGCATGCACAGTCTTCGGCAGGGGGTGCAAAAGGGGCGCTCACCCCTTTCAAGCCACGTCAGCCCTCGCACCCATTCCAGCTGCATCAGCATGCTCTCCCCCTCTCCCAAACATAATGCCATCCGGGTTTGCACTCCACTCCCAAAAGACGAAAACCTGACGACACTCATAACAGAATAGTAGTAGGCAGTCTACAGACAGCATAGAGCCAAAGGAATGGAACACGTCTGCATTATGGTTGTGTGACGTAACGCCACCTCATATCGACCCGAGAAAGCTAACAATAGATGGCTTGAACTGACTGCACTGAAACTACCATGTTGGTAAACCGCATGGTACATGCAAGTTTTGTGACAGCACATTCTAATGTTATCTTTATATCACTTGCAAGTTCTTTCATTATTGATAGGCAGAGGCCAGTAAACTTCTGGCTACATTGTTATCATATTGAAGCAGGTCAAGTGTGATGTGATAACACTGCCTCTACCTCATCAAAGCGGCCATGCTGGTGAACAGCGTACATTATAGAATTGGAACCATGGCATCATGTTCAAGCTATCTGTATACAATTAAACTGCTTTGCCTTAAACTCCTTCCATCCTGAAACCTGTAAGAGCTTAAACATTGCTCAAATAAAGCACGTGACAAACGCTGGTGAATTCTTTATTTGAGCTGCGTACGTACTTGGAGAGTACTTAGCCTTCTGTCTGACTGCCATCTTGTTGGGACAACAAGGTAGCTTGCGTCCTTGGTTTGTTCTCGATGCTGCCTGCCAAGGTGTCTATTTTGCAACTACATGAGAATTCGAATGGGACTGAAGATGGCCACTGTCCTCTTACTTGTCCACTTAGCAATCTACTGTGGGTATTAAAACACACCCCATGCCTAGCAATACCAGACCAGCAACACAAAATGAGTCACAAATTCAATTATAAAAAAATATCATAAGCTCTGAAAACATCACATTGAGAAAACAGTAAAGAGACGGTGCACGGGGGTGGCAGAGGTAAGTAGCACTTAGCTCCAGACATACCAATAGATCTGTAGCACCGTGCAGTACTACAACAGGTCATTGATCACATTATCGTGTAGCTCGAAAGCATGTCGTTTGCACGTGCAGATAACTGCTGTTTTACTCTGCAATACAATGATTAAGTAAGACAACTTGCGAATACTTTCTGTCCACATCGAAGCAGCAATAAGAACGCTTAAGACACATCTAATGCAAACAGACATTGCTAGGCAGTAAGAATCGTTGCGATAGCCTATTAATTGCTGGCAGCGGCTGAATAGTTATCAGTTCGTGTCGCACAATTTTGCGACACGAACGTTACTGCGTTTGTAGAACTAAAATGATGGCAGTAACTATACAACTGCATAAAAATTTTATATTTGCAGATTTAAAGTTTAAAAAAGACACTCCTTATGGTTTATAAGGCATACCTAGTGGGGTACCTCACACGATTAATTTAAGAGGTTTCTTAACAGTATCCTGTGCCAAACTACGTGGCTTTTCCGCATTTATCCGCCACTGAAATTCAGCTACCGTAAGAGGGAATCGAACCCGCGACGTCACGCTCAGCAGATCAACATCGCAGGCACTATGCTAGGAAGGCAAGTATGGAACGTCATCGTAGTTTTTCGTCTGCGATCGCGTGCAGTCTGTTTGAAAATCAACCCTGATCACTACGTAACAACGTGCATTGTTATGGTCCGAAGACGCAGCCGTGCAGTGAAGAAATCTTAGGCACTGAGCCCGCCTCACTAGCGGTTATTCGCGGCTCAGAGAAACAGCGTCCACTTTTTTCCACTAGATGAATTCACAATGCAGCGATGAGGCAACTCACTCTCAATTACACGATCCTTGCGCTTGCGATCGTGAAATGTCCCTCGAATGTTATGCACGGGGAACTTGCGAAAGTTTCGCTTCCCGAGGCATGGAGATGTCGTTGAAACTCGCCTGACCTGCGAACACGTAAGACTGACTGCTTGCTTCAACGAGGAATTCATCATCACAGGTGCAAACTGTGCCTTCCAGATCGCGGCACTCTTCAAAACAAAATGCGTCTTCCAGACACTAATTTAACCGGGTACTAGCAAGCAAGATTACAATGGTAGTTCACCGTTCGATTGTGCGTTGCTACGTAAAATACTACCGCAATGTTCAACGCAGTGTATTTCGCACCACTGTTTCTGTCAGTGTTTGCAACAGTATTAATTTATTCGGTCAAACTTTTAGTTATAAAAACGTTTTTGTAATTTTTTAAGGGTGCCTAAACAACTAATCTCGGTGTTGTTAATAAAAAATGGTCGTTATTGTATATCTGTATTAAAAATTAATTGATTGCAAAATTTTGCTGATGTTCTGTCGTAGACATAGTCGTAGCCCATTCCCCTTCGGTAGTTTTATTTTTCCCACAGAATATTTTCCCCTAGTTTTGCCTAGCCTGAGTGACGCCGTCAAAGGTAAATGGCTCGGTGACTTACGGCTGTGTTATCTATCGCAGCAACTCCAAACTGAAGCAACCAGACTATTGTTCGTTCAGTGTGAACACTAAATTGCGTATTTGTCACTTGCCCAGAGCGACTGCGTTTCGAAACAAACGCTCAGTTTCGCAATCGATCAAAACCAGCTTCCACCTATTTTTCTGTAGCTTCTGCCTTTTGGTCGCAATTGTGTCGGGCAGAATAGCTAATGCAGGTGTTTAAATACAGCAAGCACATAGAATAATATGCATTAAAAGGAACGATGACGACGACAAGTGGTGTAGCAGACGCCGCGCGAAACAAACCGGCACAAGAGCGTATCCTTTCCCTAGGTCTAGGGAAATTGAATTTGCCATTCGAGCTTTCGCTGCGCGGCTCGCGTACTATCGGCTCGGCTCGAACCGCTACGTTAGCATCTCGCCGAGGGATCTGTTCGCTGGGAAACCCTGCTGAACTGTAGCTACAGCCCCCGTGCTTTTTTTGTGTGTAGTGTGAGCCGCTTCGGGGGTGTGTGACGCGCAACATGTGCTGATGTCCACGACCGAGCTCTTGATGGCTCCTCAAGGAGGCGGCGGCGACCGGTCATCGGAGAGCAGCAGCAGCAGCGGCGGAAGCCAGGCTTCTCTCAAGCGCAGCTACAGCGAAGGAGCTCGGGAAATGTGAGTTTGCGATTGTTGGTTCGGGGTGAACGTTTTGACGGCGGTCCGTCGTAGTCTAGTGGCTGTGCCGCGCCGCCGACCGCGTCTGCGCGGGGTGAACGAGCCCTGGCGATAGCCGTTAGCAGCTGGGGCAGTGTACACCTGCGTGGCGCACGTGTGGTTGCTACAGTTTGACGAGGACGCCAAGGACGGACTGTGCGCGGCTGGACCGACCGGCCAGCTGACCGGTCGGCCACGCACGGCAAGTCCGGCCTTGGCTTAAAGTCATCTCCCACAGTCTTCTCACTAGCAGGATAGTTTCTTTGCGGCCCTCGGAGCAAGGCTGCTCGTGATGTCTGGGCGTGCGAAAGCACTCGAAATGCTATCGGATACTGCTGCGATAACAGCGAGTGCTCTTTCAGTAGCTTCGTTTTTCAGTTGTGGCTCTACGACTCCCACGAGAAGTGAGCCGGAAGATAATTGTGTGTGCCCGTGTGAGGAGGTCGGGCGATGAAACAAGCGTGTCGTAACAGCGCAACTTTCGGACTCGTACGTTGTGTACAAGCCCGATCAATGCATTTTTGTTCCTTGCGTGTTGTCCTGGCATTGAATACTAAAGTAGCTTCTGACCGCCAGCCATCTCTGTAACACCGTATATAAAAGAAGAAAAAAATGTTTAAGCGTGCCGTGTAGTGTAGCAATCACCTCGATGTACTCCCGTGTGTCGGTGAGAACGTCATAATGCTGAATTGTGGACGTAAAAACGAAAAGCATTCAAGGTTACGTTGCGGAGTTCGGCATTTCTAACAAGGTCTTCTGCCGGCGCCTCCTCAGATTCTCCCTGTGAATATTAAACATCACACTGAAGCACGCGTAGACGAAAGAATTTCGATGGAGTTCTGCGTTAGCTAGTTTACGAAAACCGCCGTCCCAGCTTCGTTTTAGTAATTCAGGTGTGCTAGCATTTGAGCCCGCAGCCATGCGAGTGAAGAAATAGCGAGACTTGCGTTTCCAGCGTCGCACGGCTGCGAAACTAGCTAGCATTCGTTGCGTTCCAGGTGTCGCGGACACTTCGGGCGAATCAAAAGATAAAGAAAGCGGACTAGCGATCCTTGTGTGAGCTCCAGTGAGAAGACAAAGGACTACGATAAAGCTTGACTAAAGATTGCGCGCGCGTGAAATGAAACACACGAACAGGGTCATTGTGTTTACCTGAACGAAGGAATCGGGTGAAGCATGGAAATTGTGCAAAAAAATAGATAAATAAACCAAATATTAAAGAAATTCTATCTAAAACCTAAACTGCCCATTTTCGCTTGTGCGTTTGTGAAAGTGATAGTCGGCAGACCTGCTTTGCCGAGCGTACCCTGTTCTTACATGTGTCGAGCCGTCACGTGGTTTTGGCCTTTTTGTTTTGTGCATTCTCTCCGCGCGAAACCACTCTGCGCGAACAACAACAACAAAAAAATCCCTAGAAAGATGCGTGCAGTACGCTGCTCAGTTTTCATTCTGAGCATATCATATTGCAGCTTGTTCTATCGTAGGGCGACACGTGCCTACTGCCGGTCTGGGCTGCTTCTGGACCGTGACGAATAACCTCGCTCTAAGCTTAGGCTTCTAGCTGAAACGTAACTGGTTACGGCAAACCGTTTCTTTCTCTACAAAGCTCTTCCGGGTTTGTGAAAAAGACATGCCCTTTATTAACCCCTTCTTTATGTTTCTTACGAACGTCAATATTCGTGAGAAATGACCCAACATTGACTGCTGAGTATTTACAACTTGTAAACCACGTGGAATTCGACGTTGGTGTGGAGTTCACCTGCCCTCCCTTCCAGCTCTCCCCCGTAAATAAACAGAAAGCAATAATAAAATAGCGCACCGGTGGTCTAGTGACTAAGGTACCCGGCTGCTGACCCGCAAGTCGCGGGATCTAATCCCCGCTGGGGCGGCTGCAATCTCGGTGGAGGCGGAAATGCTGTAGGCTCGCGTGCTCAGATTTAGGTGCACATTAAAGAATCCCAGGTGGTTCAAAGCTCCGGAGCCCTCACTACGGTGTCTCTCATAATCATATGGTAGTTTCGGGACGTTACGCCCCACATATCAATCAATCAAATCAATGAAAAATATAGGATCACTTTACATGCCTGTCATGCCAGCGGCACGGCTTACATTGACCCTACTAAGTCAATGTATGGGGCTGATTTTGCGCCGACTGCTCCCCCCCCCCCTCCAATGCCGCCCTCGTGCGCACGGCTACGCATGTACGTAATTTTGGCGCACCTTCCCTGCGATGCAGCGCATAACATATAAACTGAAACATGGTCTTACAGCCACGCGTGTTTTATTTGGACGCATTCGGATGTCACCAGGAAGTACTGATAGCAACGTTCGGCGCATTTCAGCAGCCTCGTTCTGTTAAGATTGCGCGCTGGACGCAGTTTATTGCAGAGCTCACGCGAGTACCAGAGATAGCGCTGGATGGTTCAATGACTGGTGTATAAAAGACACGTTCCACCGATGAACAGATCACCGACCGCCGACGCTTTGCTCACTGTTATCGGAGCATACAGCTTTAAATTGCTTGTACTATTTTCATTTCCCGAGCACCTTTTCATCCAAAATGAAGAGTTTGATATGTGGGGGTTTAACGTCCCAAAACCACCATATGATTATGAGAGACGCCGTAGTGGAGGGCTCCGGAAATTTCGACCACCTGTGGTTCTTTAACGTGCGCCCAAATCTGAGCACACGGGCCTACAACATTTCCGCCTCCATCGGAAATGCAGCCGCCGCAGCAGGGATTTGATCCCGCGACCTGCGGGTCGGAAGCCGAGTACCTTAGCCACTAGACCACCGCGGTGGGGCTTCAAATGAAGAGTTGCCTATTTCCCAGTCTTGCTGCAAAACCGTCACATCCACGTGACAATATCTAGTGGATGATGACAATAATGTAAATACGAATGCCGCATCGACTGATGAATGCACGTGTGATATGCGTGTGCTCGTCGGGCCACCTGGTTTGCTTAACGCATTCTTACGTTTACCGGGATGCCAAAAGCGTATGTTGTATTTGTGGATACTGTTTGAAAGCTGGAAGGGGAAGATTGAAGCTCGCGATAAAAAGAAAAAAAAATGTAAGCACGGCTTGTGTTGCTCGAGCCGAGGTTTCGACGAGTGCACTTGTCTTCGTGCACTTGTCGATAAGTTGGCTCGAGCAACGCAAACCCTGTTTACGTATTGTGTTCATTACTGGACACTACTTGTTAGCATTTATCGCCACTTAAGCTAAAGAAGCAACAACAACAAAAAAATATTCCACCTCTTCGGATAGCGAGACACCGAGTCATTTAGGTCAGTAACCGCATTTTAGATTTCTCGCACGTTTTCTGTCCCTGTCGACGACAGCAGTATGGGTGCGGAGGATCGTAATTTATTCTCCTTCACTGCGACATATCCTTGTTCGTCGTGTTAACTGACCACTGGTCTAACAGGTTCGCGAAGCGTCTTTATAGCATAATCAACTGTGGTGAAGACGACGGGGAGACGTGAACTTGTGTGTCGTTATGGCCTTTCCGATAACTGTTACTCATGTACCAGTTTAACTTGTCCGTTAGCTTTATCCGAAAATCTGTTTCAGGCGACGGAAAGCGCTTCAAGCTGAGAGCCGCACATGAGTATATACTTGACGACCGAGCGACATGGCTAGAACTTGGGAGTAATAATAGAATCACGCTAACAAACTATTAGCGCCATGTATAATGCGTGGTGCACGTGTGATGCTGAATATAGCGAAATGAAATCAGTTTTGCTTGGTGTGGTATTGCTTCGAAACTAATTCATTATTCACTCAGAATATTAGGGTTATACTTTGGATATTAGGAATGAATGCCTATTCTTTTGTTATCTTGAACATTGCAGCCAAAATTAGATGCCATTTCGTCATTCTGGTTTCGCGGATTTTCACATTTTTTTCTCATTTGTTTACTCTGTGGTCTCGTTATTTCTCGCTAGCTCTGCTTAGACGTTCGATCCGTGCTTGTTATTATTATTACTGTTAATTTTCCGTATATAATTCTTCGTTTCCGCGCGCCTCTCCCTACGTCACTCTTTCGTATTTGGTTGCCGCATGAAACGCTGTCAGGATGTTTCGGGCTACATTGAGTCATTCCTTCGTTTCGAATGCACTATGCTACTTCCTTTGACCGCCGTGGCCTTGGTGTAGGGGTTACGATGCTCAGCTGTATACCCGAAGCTCACGGGTTTGATCACGGCTTTAGTTGATCGCACGTCGATGTAGTGGCAAAATTCCATAGATGCCCGTGTAGTGTGCGATGCGAGTGGAGGTCAGAGAGAACAGATGGTCTACGTTTTTGTAGCCTCTTAATCATACTGTTCTAGCGCCTGCACAACGACCTTGTAGTTGTTGTTGCTGGGTACGTTAAATAAATATAAAAATTATTATTATTACTTAGCAGGTGCTGTAAAAAATGTGACGTCAAGGCAAGCTAGGCCAGCAACTGGTGTCGTGATCCGTCCTTCACTGTTGCATCGTTTTGTAGCCTAAGAAACCTCGATTTTCGCACCGTGTTGAGCTGTGTCCAAGTGCATCGCTTAGGGACTGATTCCTCTGTGGAAGGGACAGGTTTTGAAGGCAACAAGTCCTGGTAACTCTCTGTGCCTGAAGGAGTCGTAGTCGTCACGATATCGCCATGCTTTGTTCGTGGCAATCCCTCTATCACACGTTTTGTCGTTTACTAATTTCTTTTTAGCGTCACTGTCAGAAAAGAGAAGTGGCATGCGGGCAGCTCATAATGTTTCTTTTTTTGTTCACTCATGCGAAATCAAAGAGTACGCTGTTCCATAGGCTTGCGTTTCAGCGTTATAAGAAGTCGAGCTAACTTTCACAGTTATTGGAGTGCATTGGTATTGCGTAGGTGAAGGCAATTAAAACGAACTTATTGATCGCGAACGGTTACGACAAATTTGTTGAATGCGCTGACTTGATTTTAGGTTTTGAATTAAAAACGATATTTTGAATTTACTCTTCTCGTCGCGAGAAAAAATTCTGTCAATCCCCCAAAAATGTTATAAATAATTTATTATAATACTTGTTTTCGCGAACCACCTTTGTTTTCTGGGCACTAGTGTTAAATTGGTCAAGTCTTGAAACATTGGTTCGCTGTATAGTCTCGACATCAAAGCCAAAGGCCAGAAATCGACGTCGTTGTTCGTATACCATCACTGGTCCTCAAAACCATCATGTTGTTTTACTACCACACTGCGTCAACATGATGTCGATGAAGCCCTGGCCGGCATTTCGGAACTAACTTTAGTATCGAGTTTAATTATCTGATATGTTTGTTTTCAAGCCTAACCACACTTTTTTTTTACTCGTCGTCACTCTTTTTGACGTGGCGGAAATGCATGATAGCCAGTGTTCATAACAGCTTCCTAAATCCCCTTTTCTGTCGTTCCTTTTTGTTGTCGTTTTTTTTAACTTTCACACATCTGAACCATTTAAACGTCTGAAACGTGCACTGTCCCGGAATCTAGCCCTGTGCGTCGACGTGCTTTGTTTTCCTAACCTGTCGCATACATGACAGGGCGCAGACAGAGCTGACTGACATTCTTAACCATTTTGACGTCGTCAACTATCAGTCGCGCTACAGGTGCAACCCGCAAAGCGTCAGGAAGGAACGCTCGATATTCGCTGCAGCGTCAACGACCGTCGCATTTGTCGTTTATCTGTGCCTGTACACTCAGCACCAGCAGCAGCCGTCGCAGAGCAAAGCAAAACACGCTTGAAGGGACACTAAAGGCAACTATAAAGTCCACGTTGGTTGTTGAAATAGCATTCCGGAAACCTTGTAGTGTTACTTTTGGGCCAACAAAGTGCTTATCTTGAAATAAAGTCACGTTTTAGCGGTCCGCATCGGGTTAGCGCACTTCAAATTACCCGTCTCAAGCGCAAGGTGTCACGTCACTTTTGCCGTGCTCAGCGTTGCCCGGCTTTACTGCTGGCCGCCGGCACTAGCAGCAGCAGAGCGAAAGTAGCAGGAGCCACAGCAGCAACAACGGATATTGAACAATTTCGTGTCGTGGCCTGCAAGATGGCAGACGTGATTGGTTCAACTGGGCCCCGCTTGATGGCACGACCTGTCCTGTTAAACCAGGCGAAAATCGAACTTTTGAACTACTCGCGTCATTCCCCATAGCAACGTCCGGTGGTTCTTTTTCCCATGAATCAAACAGGCACGAACAAGCATCAATTTATTACGTCTCTAGATGCAAAGAAGGTTCTTTATTTAGTGCAGCTAGTTCGATTACAAGTGATTAATTGTAGACAGTACCTCTGAGGTGATCTGGATCATTTTGCGAATGTCCTATCGTAGCGCATGTGTTCTCGTGCATTTACCTTACTTTTTCGTTAAGTAGGACACCGCTGTTGATAATATTGTTGCTTTAGACGTTGTCATACATTGAGCTTTCACTCTGACATAAATTGTTATTCGAATTTAGTGTGTCTTTAAATTGGGAGTCATTGTCCTCCGTGGCCCCGAACAGGACGGTCCCAGTCTGTACACTATAGCATTCTGCAGGTGGGGACAAAAGCTTCGTCTCTCAGTGCGAAAGCTACTTCACCACTCCACGTAGAAAAGGGGGTGAGGATCCAAGCAGAGATCGTCAGCTTTGACAGTCTTAGGTCTGCTCGCCTCGGTGGATCAGTGACTAGGGTGCTCAAATGCCGACCCTAAGGTCACGGGTTCGGTTCCGGCTGCTGCGGTCGCACTTTGGTGGATGCGAAATGGTAGCGGCCCGTGTGCAGTCTGATGTCAGTGCATGTTAAATACCACCAGATGGCCAAAATTTCTAGCAGAATCCTCCACTACTGCGTCTGTCATATTCATATCCTGGTTTTGGTACATAAAAGGTGACTATTATTATTATTATTATTATTATTATTATTATTATTATTATTATTATTATTATTATTACTATTACTATTATTATTATTATTATTATTATTATTATTATCATTATATTATTATTATTGAAGTTTAATCAGGGCTGGTGGATGAAAAACAGCCCTCAAAAAGAAAAAGAGGTGGAGGCCGAGAAAAGGATAAACACGGCACGAGCGCTGTGTCAGAGCTCGTGTTGCGTTTATCCGTTCCTTTTCTCGGTCTCCGTTTTTTTTTTCCTTTTGATTGATTGATTGATTTGATATGTGGGGTTTAACGTCCCGACACCGCCATATGAATATGAGAGACGCCGTAGTGGAGGGCTCCGCAAATTTCGACAACCTGGGGCTCTTTAACGTGCACCCAAATCTTTTTGTGCACACTTTTGCATTTACAAGCTTTGACTCGTTACCAGCTTGCTCAGTTTTCAATCCTAATCAGTCTAATCAGGGCTTCATTGTGTTCATTATTTCCACCTACCTAATGAGCAGCAGCCAATCAAGGTTACAGTGACATTCGTAACCTTAATTGGCAATTGCTCCTTGACTGGCTGGCTACAATGACATAAATAACCATTAATTACATAGTAACAATGAATTAGGCTTTAATATCACTCTCAGCAATACTTGTAAGTGTACTAAAATAAAATTTCCTCGGTATTTTTCATTTCTTATGCACTGCTGAACACATTGCACTTCTGAGACGTACTTCAGAGCCTTTTTGCAACCTTTTTTTCTTTTTTTCTCGCTCCTTGCTAGAACTAGTCGTCAGTAGCAGGACATCATATGTTACATATATATGAAGCATTTTGTTGGCCACCTATGCTTTCTCGCTTTTTAGCGTTTCTTTCTTGTCTCCAATGCAGCAAACAGCATATGCTGATTCTCTGCCTTTCTCAATATATATATATATATATATATATATATATATATATATATATATATATATATATATTCCACATTTAAGTGCGGAATATCACGGTGTAGAAGAAAGTACGCGCAAGCTCCACGTCCAGCTGCGCGAAACTGGGTTGATTAGAAACTTCCGTTCGAGAAGCCTTCGCTTTCACGCTGTTGTATACGGCTCCACATGTGCAACGCTCTGCAATCCAGGCTATACTTTTGTGCAGTTCATTTTTTTTAAAGAGCCTCTGCCGTTAAAGGCAAACAAACAACAGAAATGAAACTCATATAGCGAGGTCGGCGGCTGCGTCGCTGTCTCTAATGTTTCCGGCCAGGTAGTTCAGAAGCAATTGTTACGCAACGACCGACACTTGGAAGCCCCAGCTCGCCGAGGATGAAAGCATTCGAGGCGCTCATCCGTAGCAGGCCAACTAGCGTGGGCCACCTGCTACATTCATGGCGGCAAGTGTAGCTGCAAGAGCAGGTTTGACGAACGTGACGCGCTTGAGAAAGTGAGACTCTCTGCATTTGACTTTATCTTTAGGCGGACTGCTCCAGACGCCTCTCAGACATGAGGTGTTGGTGGTTTCTTCTGCGTATTTGTGGCGTCGGGATGGGACGTCGCTTGACTTGGCTTTTTTGTTCCTTTCGCCTCACTTGTGCCTACGTGAACTCTTTAACAATCTGGTTTACTTCTGCAGCCGTAACGTTCGCAACGATTTATGCTGAGCTCTGTATTTCATTGTGGCCATTTACTGCGTGTGCTGACAGGTTTTGTCATTAAAGCGTCGTTTAGCACGCTATCTCTTCTTTCTCTCACAAACGTTGTGTGCACACGCACACACACAAGCACACACACACAAACACGCAAAGAAAAACACACACAAACACACATACAACTACACACACACACACGTTCACACACACAAGCACACACACACAAACACCTACACGCACGAACACACACACACACAAAACACACACAAAAACACACACACGAACACACACACACGCACACACCAGGCCCGCAAGCGGAAAATTTTTTTCGGGGGGTAAGGGCCCAATTGGTAATAAAGGCCTCGAAAAACACCTATTTGCGTTATTTGTTTTTGGTAAAAACCGCCTCATTCAATGCGAATTTCGGCGGCTTTGGGCCTGACACACACGTGCACACACGCGCGCGCGCCTGAATAAAGGTTGATGAATCGGTGGCCTTGGGATCACCGTAACATTTGCTCATCAGATACATGGGACAAATTCTTGTTTTTGTCTGTCAATTCGACGCTGTCGTTACAGTAACAGTTTCAGCATCACGTGGAACCCATGGAATGTTGTGTACACTCTGTTTTGTCGTCCAATTTTTCTGATGTGTTGTTTGTCATGTTAATCAAGTTTTCAGTCCTTGCGTGTTCATTATGATGACCCATTTGCGTGCGCTCGCTGGTCGTAGAGTACGTTGACATTGTGGACCAACGATGGCACGGAATGGAACGCTACCGCGTCAAGAAGTGGCTGGAGTAGCCCGGTACCATGGAGTAGTGTGTCAGGTGAAACGCCAGGCAAACTTCTCCAGCTACCCATTGAAATAATTCTCTCTCTCTCTTTACCGTTGTAGCCATCGGGAAAATCAGTGTCAAACAACAAAATAACAAATCGTATTCTCTGGTTTTAAGTTACTGATCATAGGGCGCATTATATAGCTGGATACGCGGCTGTATAGTATTGGCCACCCACGAGTATTTAACTTGCACCTGAAATAAAGTGCGTAAA
Organism: Rhipicephalus microplus; assembly: GCF_013339725.1. Lineage (NCBI taxonomy): Eukaryota > Metazoa > Arthropoda > Arachnida > Ixodida > Ixodidae > Rhipicephalus > Rhipicephalus microplus. The sequence continues at coordinate 35,827,373 of NC_051170.1, forward strand.
CAATTTTGCACGTGATCCACATTGTTAATCGGCCGCCTAAAAATGAAAAAAATATATAGTCATGGTTGAGAACGTTGGTTGAAAATAATTTCAGCTCGCAGTCCTTTACTCTTAAAATGGGATGAGCTAAAATCAGGTGTAACTACATCTTTATCATCCTATGTATTTTGCGCATCTCTCCTCTTCGTTTTTTCTTTGTATTATGTACTCTAGGTTACGTTACGTTGGTTTATATTGTTAGGTTTTTCTATGCTATTATTTAGTCGGGCTCCATCAATCAGTTCCTTGCTCTGTTTTTACGCAGATGTAGTAATAATGTTCGTGGGGTTTTTTTTTTTGTCTATCTATCTGAATTCCGGATACGCTTTGAATGCCATCGCATCCGAAATCCGGGCCCTGCCTGTGTGTCTTGCAAGGGACTGCATTTTATTAGGATCTGTCGAGTCATTTTTAACGGAATCGCTTCCTCAAGGGGGATGTGTACGGCATACCATTATTAGGAAAAAGAAGTATGTCTACGAACCATTGTGCTACTTTCACATAAAGTGCGAATAAAGCCGCGTCTGTGTTGAAAATTCATCCTGACAGAACGTCATGTTCTTTCGTGGAATGGTCGATATATGCGTGCCAAGAACAAGCGTGTCGTTGCCCCGAACGAACGGATGCGTTTTGAGCCTAAAATAGCACCAAGGTCGCTGGTGTTCACAACAAACCGACTGACGGGCTTCGCTATTTCCTGCGCTAGTTTCTTCCTGAAAGCGATTAAGTTGTAATTCAATTATGCCGAACTTTATCACGTAGGTATAAAGGCGCTCGATCAACTGTTAAAGAGAAGAGAGCAAGAAATCTTATCTTCGATTGATAGTATTTTGTGGGATAGTGGTAATTTACCAGTCATGATATGAGAATGCTTGCAAAATGTGCTCCATCCCATTTTTATTCGCCTAGTTATTTTAGTAACGTGGGTTGGCTCCGCTATTGCTACCCGTTCTAAGTAGATATACTTTCAACCAAGTGCAGTTCCACCTATATCGAGGCGCTGTTCTCTTCTGAGGTTGTCGCACATTGCTTTCGTTTTTTGCAGATTAATTTTAAGAGGAAGGTATATAACAGCTACATTTTGCCAGTACTTACCTACGGAGCAAAATCCTGAAGGCTGACAAAGAGGGTTTAGCTCAAATTGAGGACGACGAAGCGAGTGGTGGAAAGGAAAATGATAGGTGTAATTATAACAATCAAAAAGATAGCAGAGTGGGTCACGGAAAAAAACAACTACTTGAAGTCAAGAAGAAATGTACATGGGCTGGGCACGTAGGCAGGATAACCGCTGGTCATTAAGCTAACTGGCTGGATTCCCAGAGAAGGGAAGCGGGTCAGGGGGAGACAGAAGGTTAGGTGGGCAGATGAGATTAAGAAGTTTGCGGGTATAAATTGGCAGCGGCAAGCACAGGACCGGCTTAACTGGCGGAACATGGGAGAGGCCTTTGTCCTACAGTGGAGGTAGTCAGAATGATGATGATGATGATGATGATGAATAGTGCTTCAAGTATGTGATGACATTGTGGAGACCACAAGTAAACGTCTGGGGAAACTTAAAAGGACTTGCATTAAGCACGTCTCAGCTGTATTTATAGTGAGTGTATATGCTACGTTTTTAAAACGGGTATGAGTAACTCTGTAGCCGTCATGTACTCAAAGTGCCACCTCTATAGACACCAGAGGCTAGACGGCGCTACGCAGTATCCAAACAGGCTGTGAAATACAACCAACTGATATGTGTACTTCGATAACTTTCAGGCGTTATTCAGATATATAGTCAGACACACGTTATGTGGTGTCTTGGCCGTCAGCTGTTCGTAAACCGAGCGGACGTGCCTAGTGGGTCGAACTTCGTGGTGGTGAGGTTCCTCATAATTTGCCCAAAAAAACCCCTCTCGCAGTCGTTTCTGCCATGCTGGGGGGTATACACTGCAAAGATATACTTGCGGTACAGATTGTACAGTGGACGACGCTCGTTGTCTCCGCGGGCACTTTACCTGCAGCAGTTGTTTCCGGGTTTTTTGTTAAGCGTTGCGCGGTGTGTATGGCAGACAATTGAGCCTTTTATGCACTGTAACTTTTGTCGCTTCTTTTTTGTACATTTCTGTTTGTTTCTGTCGCGCCGTTGGTGTGTACCTGTCGGTGATATTGTCGTGTTTGAGACCGGTCTGTCGAGCGCAACGTCTTCACATCACGTGTACTTCACTGATTCCAAAGGTGTCTTCGCGTATGCGAGGAAACATCAAGTGTGTCTTCGCGTGTAAAAACTACTTTGGCATTGCTCGTTCGTTTGCATGTTTGTTTGTATACCGTAAATGCGTGCAAAAGGGTAAACAAGACGTGTAAGTAAGAATGTCATTCACAAATAAGTTTATTTGAAGCCGACAAGTGCTACAAACTTAGTATGGAGAAGAAAACAACAGCCAGGCCGGCGCGAAACGCGCAGCACAGTCACAGCGAAAGCTGCAGAATACCGGCCTTTCTATAGATCTTTTTTTCAAACGCTCATTGGGTAACTGCTACAAGCACACTTGCTGGGTACCCACTATGCCATGAATAATCATAATTTTTGTGTGTAGTAGACGGGCATTCACTATGCTATCCTTTGTCATTCTTCGGAGAAGCATGCATGGTACTCGGTATATTGCGCAATTCTTCATGCAGTGGCTGACGACGATGAAGATTCATGCCTGAAGTGGGTGGGCGCCACAGTTAATAGGTGATCAAGAACAAGTTTTTTTAATGGGTTGGATCATTTAACGACCCAATAGTTACGCGATTCGCATTGTGGTGACGGCTGGTAGTCCCTTTGTTCTAAAACGCTTTATGACTGATATTAACTCGATTCCTTTTCCGACGTCAAGCCTGCCTATTATAAGGCCAGTTTAGAAGCGATCGAGTTCCATGCACCGGCGTGGCTCAGTGGTAAAATCTGGCACGCAGCGGATCCCGGTTGGAATCCCATTGTGTCCTTGGTGTTTTGATTTACTGAGTTTTTTTTTTATTTCTTACGATACTGGTTATGGACAGCGGCGCCGCACGTGACCCGTGTTCTGATCTTATAACAGCTTTCGCTGTAATAAATTTTGCTGAAGATGATGGGCCAACAGTTTTGGTTTTCTTGGCTTCAGGGGTCGTCTATGATACCCTGGACTCTGGCGACATTCACGGTTGGTGTGCCCCCTCCCTCTTTTTTTTTTTCGACAAAACGGAACTATGAAACCGGCAGCTAGCCCACATAAATAGGCATCAGAATGCTTTTATATGTAAATATATTGCGTATACATACGCGAATAACTTTCATCATCGTCAGCCTGACTACGGCCTCTCCCATGTTCCGCCAGTCAACTCGGTCCTGTGCTCGCTGCTGCCACTTCATGCCCACAGACTTCCTATATCCTGTCTACGTGCTACGTGCCCAGCCCATGTCCATTTCTTCTTCTTGATTTCAACTATGATATCCCCTTACCCCGACTTGTTCTCTGACTTACTCGACTCTCTTCCGGTCTCTTATGGTTGCACCTACCATTTTCCTTGTCATCGCTCGTTGCGTTGTCACCAATTTAAGCTGAAGCCTTTTTGTAAATCTCCACGTCTATACTCCGTAGCTAAGTACCGGCAAGATGCAGCTGTTATATACCTTTTTCTTGAGAAATAGTGGAAATCTGCCAGTCATAATTTCAGAATGCTTGCCAAATGGGCTCCACCCCATTCTTATCTTTCTAGTTTCTTCAATCTCGTGGTTTGGCTCCGCGGGTACTATACCTGTCCTAAGTAGACGTACTCTTTTACAACTTCAAGTGCAGTGCTACTTATTTCGAAGCGCTGTTCTCTTCCGAGGTTGTTGTACACTACTTTCGTGTTCTGCTCATTAAGCTTAAGAGTGAGGGGTATAACATCTGCGAACAACTATATATAAACACCGACAAACACTATCAGCGTGGTCGCATTTGGGGGGGGGGTGGAAAGACAGGCTGGCGCGCGCCGAGTCGTAAGAACTGCGCGGACGGCTAAGTCCCGGAACGCTGTCATCATCGCGCGCGCTATGCGAAACACCTTAGCGGGGGGTGCAGCACTTCTCAGATGGGGATATAAGCATCGCTCGTGCCAGCTATGTGTGGCACCTGCAGGGCCGGCCGTTGCTCGGAATAGCAGCCGTGCTGCGCTGCGGCGACGCTTCTCCTGGTGGCTCTCCTCCGATCGTCGCCGTTTGTCGCGCGTCGCGGAGCGCGCATGCGGCTTGGCGTCGGTGCGCCGGACCGCGCAGCACGAGCAGTTCAGTGAACCGGAAAAGGTCGACGAGCTCGGGAGCCGTGCTGTATAGTATTGCGAGCCCTTGATAGAGTAGGGTATTATGCTACCCGACGGTTAAGAACAGTCGTGTTACTGTCGCCGAGCTAAGCAGACAAAAAATTGCCCGCAGCTTCCCTCGGGGGAACACTGAGGATGATGCGGAGCATATAATTGGTTAACGGGGTGTTAAGGCTAAATTGGTTAACGTGGTTGTGAAATGGGGTGTTAAATTGCGGCTTACTTGGGTCGATGGCTAAATTGGTTAACGTGGTTGTAGGAGGGGGTGTTAAATGAGTGAACACGTACACACGTATGCGAAAGGGCGGCGCTGGTCGAAGGGACGTCGATCATTGTGTTTGTGGATTCGTTGGAATTCATTTCACCGCGACCTTGGACGTCGACGCGCCGTACAAACCAACCGACGAGTGGCAACTGAGCGAGCGAGCGCCGACCTTGAGTATATATACAGCGCGACGGCGCATGCACTGTCAGCTGTCGAATGTTCGAGAAGGGGGAGAAGCGCAACGGCGCATGCGCGCGCGTCAGCTGCCGATGTTCTCGAAGCGCGACGGCGCATGCGCGCGCGTCAGCTGCCGATGTTCTCGAAGCGTGACGGCGCATGCGCGCTACATTATACAGCTAGCGAATGTTCGTGAAGAGGAGAAGCGCACGCGGTGTGTAGAGGAGGAAGGATGCACAGATGGTGGAGGAGTGAAGCGCGCGCGGTGTGTAGAGGAGGAAGGGATGCACAGATGGTGGAAGAAGGAGGAGGAAGCTTGCGGACGGCGCCGCACTACAAGCCTCGAGTATTAGATGCTCCGCATCTAAAAAAAAAGAAAGAAATCACTCCCCGTGAAACTTTATAGATGCTTCGTGCCACTAATGGCCGAGCTGTTTTGATGTGCGTCTGCGGTGAGCGCTGAACTTTACGAGCGGAAACGAATTGCGGATGCATAGTTGTGCCTTACGGCGTTGTGCGGGTCAGTTGTTCTGCTCACCTAATGGACGGGGAGCTGCTTGTATGCATGCGCAAGTTTCCATGCTCTATGAACGCGTTGTGTGCAAAGGCGTCGCTGTATGCGTGATCCTGTTAGGGAGCACATGACCATCGTCTTGATTGATTGATTGATTGATTGATTGATTTGATTGATTTGATTGATAACAAAACACCAAATTTGTGCTAGTAGTGAAAAAGAAAAGTGTTGAGAAGTATAGTGGAGAGAACGTGTGGACTGTGAAGGGCTCCTCTATAGAAACCACGTCAGCGACCTCAACGCCGGCGACTCTTCGCAACACAGCGGTATCGCGACTCCAAAAGTGCGACAAAACGCCGAGATTACAGACACGAGTGAGAACGAAGAAATTGTAACGAATGTCTTCGACAATCGGTCCGTCTGCTTCTTCGTGCCCGTCTGATTCTCCCGCTATAAGAGGACAGTGTTCGAAACCGCTGCTAACTACACAAACATTGAGCTCTCCAGCCATATATGAACACATTTCAAGCTACATTCGCCATATTTGCTGGAAGGCCCTGCGAATTATTGTGTGCCTGGTCGTATGGATATACAAAGTATACGTGTGCGAGGAAAGCGGGGCGTTGTTCTGGTGATGCGAACTGGGGAATACCGGGTGCGCATAGCATGGTTCCGAATGCGATGCGTTTCCTGTGCCGGCAAAGAGCGCACCGCGCACGCGCTTAAGTATATTCGTGGCTCCGCTTTCGTGCGCTGTAACCGTGGCTGACATTCGTTGCTGAACGCTAACGCTCTCGTACGCACTCGCGATGTCAACGTTCGGCGCTCTGCCTATATATGGGCGTATATACAATGGCCCAGGAAACCCTGAGCAACTGGGAACTCGATCGTTGCTCAGTTGGCGCCAACGAAAAAACAAACAATCCGCCGTTGCAGCTGAGGGGCTTGCTACCCTGCTTAACTCGAAAACGCTAGTTTGATACCCCCCCCCCCCCCCCCACGGCGGCTGCATTTGAGGGGCGCGGATGGGGGAAGGAACTGCCTGAAATACTTATCAAGCTTTGAACGCAAGAAAGAATCTCAGAAGGTAAAAATTAGTCAGGCTCTTCCCACTTTATAGCATGTCTCGTGGTCGTACGTATACCACGTGGTTTTGGTGTGGTTTCTGTTCGTAAGATACCGTTCGGGGCAAAAAAAATTGATCTGTGTTACACGTCGTCAAAACAGATGATAGAACCTAAAATACACACGTCCCGTCACCGCTTGGACAACGCATCAAGTTTGAGTAACGTGCTCATATCTAGATCAATTTATGTAAGGCGTATACGTTACCCAAGTTTTGTACAATTCGCAACTTTACGACCGACGGTGCCCTTCATGTATTTGTTTCGAAAGGAATCAATCGCATGTCCTGCAATGATGGTTCGTAGCAGCGTAATCATTGCCCTTGGAGAGGAAGGATATAGAGATGGCTATATCACGAGTCACGTAATTCACGTCGCACTGATGAAGAATAGAAGCAAAGAAGCAGGCAGATGCTGTTTTGCTTTCACCTCATTTACGCACATCTCTCTGTGTTCATGAATAACATAAATTTATCAAGATAGAAGCATCGGATGAATCAGTGGATATCACTGTTACCGTAACGTCCGCATACACGTGCACAGTATACGGCATGCAGCACGTGTGGCTCAAAACTACGAGCGACGCGTTTCCTGCATCCTTTTTTTGCGGCTGTCGGCGGAAAGGAAAACACGTGCGAGGCTCGAGAACGTTTGTTTTTTCACGCTGCGCCGTTATTGCATTTGCCGACGCCAGCTTCCTTCTATAAGAAAGCTTTTTGTTTCTCCTCGAAGAAACCCGGCTGCTGCGGGCAGGCGCTGCATGGCCAGTTTTGTTTTCATGTATAGGTGGCTATACACACACGCGCCCGTTATCAATGACGTCTTCTCAAACAACGTGTTTCTCTGCGGTGCCGCGTTCATCTCTGCATGCGGTGAGTGCTGGGTGCTGCGGTATACCAGCGTAAAAAGACGCGTCGTGATGAAAAAAATAAGCTGCGTGGAAGAAATAACAAACCGTCGTTTCATGTGACGTTCCGTGACAATTTTTTTTTTCATTTGTCAGTCTTGTGAATATAATCGCTTACATGACTGTCAGGATTTGTAATGAAGCACTTTGTCCTAGCCTTTAGACACCTGTAGGGATAGTTTGTATATTACAAAGCATGCAGACAAAAAGGAAACGCTGTTGGAAGGCCGCACTCTAACTTTGAACGGGCATTCCGTTGGTTAAGTATCACTTTGTGATAAAGATTTTGTCTGATAACAGTTATGCTCATTAACTGCTGTCGAGGCTTCTAGAAGCGCGTAGAAGCAGAAGTCAAAAAGCGCGTCGCGGTAAGAAAGTGGGAGGTGAAAATTACTTCTACCAAGTCAGAAAACAGACAGGCCATAGATAAAGGGACGGGTTTCTCTCGGGCGTTGCGGGGCGACATGTAGATCGCCTATCACGTAGCGGAAGTGTCGAAAAGGGGCTTTTGACCACACCCTTGCCCCGCCGCGGTAGTCTATAGTGGCCATACTCGGCTGCTGACCCGCAAGTCACGGGATCCAAACCCGGCTGCGGCGGCTGCATTTCCGATGTAGGTGGAAATGTTGTAGGCCCGTGTGCTCAGATTTGGGTGCACGTTAAAGAACCCCAGGTGGTCGAAATTTCCGGAGCCCCCCACTACCATTATATGGTAGTTTTGGGTCGTTAAGCCCCACATATCAATCATTCAATCTAACAACCATGCCCTCGCGTGGTCCTTAAACTTCTGTGGTCGACTGTACATGTATGCACGTACACGTGAAAACGCTCACGAACATTCGTAAAGGGTGGTAGACAGAGCTTCTCGTCTGTAATATGGAGCAATCGAATCGAACCTCCTCAGGAGCTGGGCCACACGGAAGCTCATATGGCGCGTGCATTCCCATCGTTATACCAATGTCCGCGAAGGGACTCGCGCGAGCGACTGCTGTGGTTGACTCCCCTTGACCCGTCCCACGTTCCAGCGGCGCTCAACTTTCTCCCTTGCTCGCTGCGAAACCCGTTATCGCATATTTCGTGATGACTTCTCTCAGCAAGCGTTGGTTCAACCGACCGACGTTTCTCGTGGACAAAGGAGGCCGCGGCTCGCCGTAACGGAGACTGGACTGGCCTCCTTTCGCGGCAGCCGCGTCCTTCCGCCCGCTTTTTGTCCCCTCTCTTTATTCGTGCTGTCCTTGAGCGGCCGTCTCTCCTTCTGTTTATTGTTACGTCATAACTTCTTTTTTCCCGCCCCACATCTGACACGCCCACCTGCCCCCCACACGATCTACGTAAGCGGCGTGCTCCGGGATGCATTTTGGTGCGTTCATACCGTGACGGACGAACGTGCAGAATGCGTGTCTTGGAGAAGGCCAGGAAGGGTTTCAGCCGGTTTACACTACAAGTGCGCTCTTCGGCGCGGGATGATTTGGTCTCTTCCAAAAAAGGCAAGCGTGCGAGGGGGAGGCCTCAAAGTTAGGTGGCCTGATGATGTTAAGAAATTTAAGTTCAATAAGGTTTAGATCTGAGCTGGTGACTGATCAGTACAGCGCACGGTGAAGTACGGTATATAATTATATTAAGCTTGCGGGTATGACGTGTACGCAGCAAGCTCAGGACCGGGTTGGTCGACGAAAGACGGGAGGGGACCTCTGCACTGCAGCGGACGCAGTCAGGCGGATGACGATTGTGAATTCGGCGGTGATGCGACTCGACCTCTTAGAGGACAAGGAGCATGAACTGGTTCCGCCGCGTGGTTCGCCGGGAAGGTTGCCGCGGTGGGAACGCAGTGCGGTCGGTGATGATGGACAACGGCGTGCCGGCATCGGCCCTCGGGAAATGTGTGCGGCGCACTTGGCCGATGGTAGCCCGTCGCTGCCGTAGAGTGTCGCGCACGACTTTCGGCATTGCTGCGCCCCTCTGCGATTGCGTCGGAAAGGAAGTTGCAGCGGAAGCTGTAGACAAACTCGCTTACGCCTTGCTTTTTCGCTCGCTTGCATGCAGGCTTTCTCTGACCAAGGGGCGGCAATCTTTTGAGGTGGAAGACTAAGTGCATGACGTTGGCATAGCGGAGGCCGCACGGCTAATTGGCGAGGGGGGAGGCAAGCAAAAAGAAATGAAAGTAATGTTCAAAACTAGAATAAAATGAACTTCATTTCCTACACGCATGTCATATATTTCAAGCGTATAAACCTTATTTGAGGTCAAAACTGCCATGTCGGCATTCAGATAGGAAGCGACAAGGGAAGGGGTGCCGGCGTTCTCATGTCTTGTCGGAGGCCGCATCATAAAACTGCTCCGCGGTAGCTGCCGACTCCTGGTCTATAGACCACGCGAAATATATATAGCGCCTCTTTTTTTGCGGAGATCCTCTCCATATGTCGTATTGTTCGTAAATACGTTAATGGCAAATAAATATTCTTTATGAAGGACTTCAATGTCTTTGTGCGGTGTATATTTACTCAGGTGCAGCTCTCAACGGCAGATCGTTCACTCAACTCGCGCATCGCTCCCTTTCTTCACGTTGTTGTAGGAGGTGAGGCCCGTGTGTTAATGTATATTTAGGTGCTCGTCAAAAAACCACAGATGATTAGAATATCTCAAGCCTTTCACTCCCTCTTAACCATATTGTGGTTTCGGATGGAATGTCCCAGCTAGTGTTACGGGCTGTTTCGGGACGCTTCTAATGTCCGGCCTCCATACTGAAAAGATCGTTGTTCCCTTTGCGGGCCCTTGTTGAATGTAGATCACATTGACACATGGTGAATCTTTTTTCTTAATCGTCAGTGTAACAAATGAAGTTAACGGCGCTCAATGTCTAAAAGACACTGTTCACGCAGTTTTGTGAAAATGTGGAACTCATTGAGGGGGTGTTCAATAACCTTCTGCGCACCGCATCAATTGTGTGGCGAGACACCAGTATACATGTACGCATAGGCTTCGCACTTTTCTTATTAGACAGTATGCCTTGGCGCCATTGTAGTCGGTAACTATAAATAGTGAGGGAATTTGACTTTCAAACTAGGAAAAAAATGGCAGCATATCCACGGAGTGAATGATGGAGAGTGGGGCGAAGCATTCGTCCGTCCGTGCGTCCGTCTGTGTGACCGTCCATGCGTCTGTTCGTGCGCCCGTGCCTGCGTTCGTTCATGCATCCGCCCCTGCGTCCGTTCATGCGTCCATCCATGCATCTGTCTGTGTGTCTGTTCGTCCATCTATTCAGCACTCCAAGTCCCTCCATCTCGCATCTTTTTATCATATATTCCCGATATAGAAGCACCGCCATTCAGTGGACATTCCAAGGACTAAACGAGAGGTGGCACACGCACACTTTCTTACGGCTTGCGCTTCGGGTCTACTTCCCACCTTCAACCACCTTGAGTTCATGGTATATACTAGTTAACTGTATTCATGGCACTGCGGCCCAATGCTCGCTAAACCTTTCTAAAACCAAGGAGGTTACGCCCAGCGAGTATGACGTAGCAACCTTTTCCTGTCAGATAGTGCTCAATGTACATGCCAGTGGCTGCTAATGTGAAATGAGAGACAGGAGGATTCAGCTTTTAATTTCTTACGGCTTGCGCTTCGTATCTGCTTCCGCCCTTTAACCACCTCGAATTCATTCATGGTATATACTAGTTCATTGTATTCATGGCCCTGCGGCTCAACGCTCGCTAAACCTTTCTAAAACTAAGGAGGTTACACCCAGCGAGTATAATGTAGCAACCCTTTCTTGTCCGATAGTGCTCAATGTACATGCCAATGGCTGCTAATGGGGATCGCAGCGTGCGCGTTGACTAAAAGCTGAATGCTCCTGTCTCTCATTCCCCATTATCAGCCATTGGGATGTACATTGAGCACT